>CALSCR010003592.1:0-19041 GCA_943704495.1 Pigoraptor chileana | reverse complement strand
ACACACACACACACACACACACACACACACACACACACACACACACACACACACCCACACACACACACACACACGTGACGCAAACTTCAACACTTACACAGATGCAAACTTCACATGTCTTATACTCGGCTATTCTCAACGCCCGCACTTCGTGGCGTGTGTGTAACTTTTGTTGTTTATCCTTCACCAAATCCAGGCACTTGTGCGCGAGTTTAGCGGGTCGACGTCGGGGATGATTGAGCTGAGGGAGGCGATTAGTAAGCTTCAGTTGGAAAGCGAGTACAAATTCCAGGCAGACCAGACGCACATGGACCAGCTGCGCATTCTTCTTGAAGACCACACAGAGAGAGTGGGTGTTGCATGCGCGCTGCTCTTGTCACAACACACCATCCTCTTTGTCACTCTGTCTCCATTTGCAATCAATCACCTGATGTCGCTGGAATGGTCGATAAGGATATGCCAATGTGTGGCGCTTCTTTTGCATCCCCTTTCCCATGTCGACATATTCACGACGAGGGCAATGTTTGAGTCTGTGCGTGAGCGAGTGCGTGTGTGTGCATGAATGTGTGTGTCTGTTCTTTTATTGACGTATGAATAGCTGCCTGACCAATACTATGCACACCACTCCTGTCCCGCCCACCCATCCACCCTCTCTCCCACTCTCCCACTCTCTCACTCTCCTACTCAATTCAATCTGCAGCTGAGCAATGTCGAACTGCGTCTCAATTCGACCGGCTCTGGCAGGGCCATTGTGTTTATCGGGTGGTTACTGAGCTACGTGCTCTCCGTCATTGCCTTGGTCGCCGTCATCGTCTCGCAGTTGGGACGTCACGGGAAGGCCCTTGTTGTGCGCTTACGCACCGCATTCGGGCCGAAACAAATCGCACCCCCGGACTCTACCTCGCTCTTCAACGGGAAAAGCCTTGCGAGATCTCGAAAACCGCCTTCACACCGTGGCGAGAAATGGGAGAACGGCGGCGACGGTGGTCAAAGTCGCAGGCTGAATGAGCAAAGTAGACTGTCATCGGAAATGGGTAACACGGCCGTGGGTGACGTGGGTAACGTGGGAGCGGCCCCACCTATTGTGGAAGGCATCGTTGCGTCGCCTGCCCCGGATGATCAATCCCCTGCGACCACAAGTACCACCAGTAACAGCCACGTGAGTAACAGCGTCGGTGAGGCGGCGCGCACCCTCCCACCGTCCGTGACGTCGGGTCTTTCTCCGCAGACAAGCATTGCGTATGCCGCTCCGGTGGCGTCAGTGGCTCCTGTCGCACAGCAGTCCGCACAGATCAGGTCGCATGCACTGCCGCCCACACAGTCGCAGCCGCAACCGCCGCTTTCGAGGTCTCTGTTTGATATGGATAGCGCAGAGTCGGCGAACGACACGGACACGAGCGATGGCATGTGATTGGCGCACACACTTGTTCCTGCTGTATTTGAAATTTTATTTGGTATGCCATTATAAACTATTGCACTGCAAGAATGGGAGTGTTTTCAACAAAGCGGTCTGATGGAATGTGCTTGTGGACTTGTGTGTCGGTGTGTTGAATCGAGCCATTCCGACGTTCTTACTCGGTAACGAGGATTTCATGCGTGGGACTATCTGCTGTCATGGCGACGAGTTCGTGTGCGCCACCGACGCCTTGTTGAGCCCCTTTATTCGAGTCGGGGTGTGGAGTCCGTGGGCACATAGAGCGGGTTACAAACAATGAGCAGCTCTAACAGCCGCAATCATCAAAATGCCGCTGTGGTTTTTGTTGGTGGTACTGAGAGTCAGGTGTATGTGAGACGTGACGGATGTTCCTCTCAGACTTTGGCTGTGGGACTGACCCGTCTAATCAGAAAGTGTGTATGCATGGCGGGGGTCATGCTTCAGTGCCACGTATGGTGCGGTCCCGACTGGTCCCCACTGATCTCGCGCGCCTGCCCACGGACTGACGGAGTGGATCGGACCCGCCACTGTGTCGGTCCGACCGGCGGCACGAAACAGTCGGAGCGGCTCACGTGATGGCCTAATGCTCAGGGCCGGCTCATTGGCAGTCTCATCTGATCAAGGCTGAGGACTGCCACAAACAGCACTTTGCCTACATAGGTAATCAGTTGGCACTGTTGGCTCACGTGACATGTCACGTTACATGACGTCACCGCCGGTCGGCTCAGCACGAGTTCAGGTCGTTCTTTATACGCATCTATTTGTATGTAGGTACGTGCATGTGCGTGTATATTATATGTGCGTGTGTGTGTGTGCATTAGTGGTTATTGTCATGGGTAGTCCACGCGTCGCCCTTGAGTTTTTCCGTTCCGTTGGCAGAAACAAGTATCATATTGAGTATGATGGATACAAGTCGAACCACCTACGACAGGCGTTGGTGGCACTCGCCGGCCTCGGCGCTCCCCTTGGAAAACTGCACGAATACGCATTGACCTATGCAAAGGAGCACAGATTAGAAGCACCGCGAGTGGATGGGCCACTGGAGCCGCCGCTGACTCCCAAAAACTGGAGGGAGAGACTGCTGGGGAAGAAGACGCACTATAACGAGCTGGCCGACTTGTTCCTGGGAATGACCAAGAAGTACAACGGGGACACATCGCGCGTGTTAGACGAGATATATCCGCAGCTGTGCGATGGCGTTGGCGGCGCGGCATTTCATGGCTTGATTGAACTTGGATTTGGCCTCCATTCGCCACTTGGGACAACGGGCGAGGCTGTGGCGGACGGTCTCGCGTATCTCGCGTACTCGCACAAGAGGCTGCTGCCCGTAGGATATGAGCCGCCGCAGATTGAGCCTACTACAGCAAAGGCTTCGAAAGATGAAGTATTCAAGTTGTTTCTGCGTGCACAGAAGGTGGGGCACCTGTTTTGTGAACGGGTGTTATGATATGCTCGTATTGTAATGAGTACCTATTAGAAAGGAGATGAAATAGCAAAGTATGTGGCAGAATGCGAAATTTGTCCTCCCATCTTATCAGTATTCTGTTACAACTGTGCGATGCGTTGGTGCGTGAGTGTCGCTTTCGCTTGTTCTTTGCGTTGCATTGAAAACAATTTCCCCATATTCGTTGCGACCCCCAAACAATAACAACAACAAACAACAACAACATCTTCATCACAGAATTATGAATCGTTTTCGGAGCTCTTCGTCAAACATCTGAACGCGGCGCCGTACGCAACCCTCCCCGTGTCCGAATTTCAGAAAAAGATGGCCATCATCGGTGACCACGGATCCAAAGCCCTGCTCGACATAGTCTTGCCAGTCGAGAAGCAAGCGCTCGGAACAAAGACCTTGTTCGCCGCCGCCATTCTTGCATACGCCAAAACGAAACCGTCAGACGACTTTTTCCTTCTTCACGGCGTCACGTCCTCGTGGGCATTTTACACAGTCCACAGCCAACTCTCCTCGCACAATTCCAAGCATCGCGCGGCAATCCACTATGCTGCCGCCCTTGCCGCGGCGTACATCTGCCAGGGTGCGCCCACCATCAACAAAGCCCGTTCGTGGGACATTCCACACAGAGTGACGACGAATACTGTTATTGCGGCTGCGCTACGTTCGAAAGACGAGCATACGCTCAAGCTGGTGTACTGCCTGGTCGGTCCGGAGGCGATCAAGACTGGGGTTGGGGCTGGCATGCTGCTGCGGGTGGCTGCCTGCAAGACTGGACTCGCCCAGTGGGAGTAGTTTGCGTTGGTGTTGCCGCTGCCTGTCTTTTGGGAATTATGGGCGCTGTTACAACGCTGTCTCTCTCTCTCTCTCGCTCTCGCTCTCCGTGTCTGACCGTCACTTTCTCTCTCTGGTAGAGTCTTTCCCGCAATTGGGGGCCAGTGCGTTTTTTGTGGAGTCTATGGGCACAGCGCCTAAGATGCTGACTTGAATCCTACATCTCTCTCTCTGCGTTTCATTTGCGAACATCATCGCGTTGGTTATGTCTTTCATGATTGTGTATGTGGTGAATGTCTGTTGCCGGTGTTCGCAGAGCTGTTATTGTCACTGCCTGGGCACTTAAACTGTCTGCGTAAGCGTTGTGCCGTTTTGCGGACCATCATACAATTGGATTCGTGCGGCGGGTCCGCCACGAAGGTCCAATGTTTCCTTGATGACGTGTGATTTGTGTTGTATATACTATGACCGGGTTGGTAATGGCGCAACTTAAACTGTTGTGCTTTAGTTTTTGAGTTTCACACACAGGGGCCGACTGCCGGTGTGCTTAGGAGATTTTAAACTCTTACGATGACCAAAGTTGTCGGCTTCGTTGATCATCCTAGTGAATACAATAGTGTCGCGCACACACGCGCGCACCACGCATATACTATGTTCGCGAAGAGTGCGGCGGGCTCACCAAATCCCCAGACAAGCCTCCCAACGACCTCACCGCGAATCTGCGCGATTTTTGTGTGTTCGACAAATGCCTTTGCCACTGCCGCCAATCGCCCCGTTACAACAACGTTATTGAAGACCAGGATGGCGTCATGCCTACCGAGGCTGATTATCATAATGAGTGGCGGAGTGTGATTGGCGCCCGATATGTGTGCAGGGTATGTCGGACATCCATGAGGAGGCGCACTGAGCGGTGTGCATACAGATCCACGATATGCCGCATTTGTAAGCTCTGCCCCCGACTGGTCTGCACTTCCGGTGTGACTGCAGCGGGCGATTGCGTCCATGTTGACTGCACGTAATTGGAAAACGACGTCAGGTAGGGTTTGTGTGAGCTTGATAAAATGCGACCGCGGTCTATCTGCTCAGAGCAGCTAGTCACCCAGTTAGGGGGAGGTATAACGAGACACACACCAATGGGAGCGTCGAAGCGCCCACACACATGCACACGCACATACGTACGCCAAAAAACACACACGCACACACATGTCATATCTTACAAGAAACAATTGTGCGCACATTGCATCACCCACCACCCAGATACCGTGCATGCAGCTCGGCAGTGTATGCCAGCTTTTCTTCCATCAGCGGCCCAGACGATGCATCACCGACAACAAACAATCGCCCTTCAGAGGAACTACCCAGTGTACACAGAGGCCGCATACACGCATCGACACATATTCTGCACACATCAAAACGTAAATCCATTAATAGGTGCGCACGAAATGCAAAACAGGTAGCTGGTACAACGCGAGCTACTGTCGATTAATAACTTGTGCGGACCAGAGAGGCCCTCTTTTAGTCAGAGCCGAGGTCGAAGCGTGTTGATCTCGGGTGCAAGATGTAGGATTCAAGTCTGTAATCTTCAGCGCTGTGCCCTTGGACATCTTCAATATCGATTGCATAAGGCATACCGACACCCCACCTGTGCTGTGCAGCGGCCATTGTGCTTTCAGCGGCCTTGCCACTGGTGTCATGGCTTGGGGCGTCTGCGACACTTTCGTCCCGGCAGAGCAGGTTCCAACGCACACCAACGCTATCAGCCACGTCTGTTCCAACACACCAAAACACGACATCTGCAACAAGCGTAGTGTCGCCCAACATAACGCGCTCCTTCTGTGGCCCAGCGAGGCCAGTGTCCAGTTCATCGGCATCAATTCTGTCCACCGCGCGCACGTATATTCCCGTAAGCACCTCGACTCCCCCTCTCCGCAGTGCGTCCGTTGCATATGTCGACACCCGCGACGACAACTGTGGCAGAAGCCGGGCGTGGCGGGTGGCGAGCATTAAGCGCCTACTGCACTTCTCATGCGCGCTCACAGATGCATTGTGAGGCATGGCTTCGGCAATCTCGGCAGCAAGTTCGACACCGACAGGACCTCTGCGAGCTCGATCGAGGATTCAGTAAGTACGGTAAGGGGAAGATCAGTCACTAAGAGAAGTGCACCACGGTGGTGCCATCAACGCTTTGTGTGCAACAGATTTCAACTCTCAGACTCCACCGCCTGCACTGACACCGACGCAGTGCCCACTAGTGACCCTTGCAATGCACAAGTACTGGGACACCATTGCATACCAAGACGATTCACAGTTTTGTTCCCACTGGAGGTCTCACATTAACGTAAAAATGCATGATGCTGCCTGTGGATCACACCCACCCGCCAACAACGACGACGACTCGCGCACGTGACAGTCGGTCATGCATGCAACGGAATGTGGCCAATCTCTCACATCTGCGCGTCTCGCGTGCCCCAATTGGGCTTTTATATGGGATTCCCGAAGCAATTACTATGCGCGTGAAGGCGAATGTGCGTCCATCAATCAGGCGCACAGTGCCGTCTGAGATATGCGCAACATCGCCATTTATGTAGTGGACGCCTGTGTATTGTGGGGATCTGCCGAATGGGCCACAGCATTGCGTGTGTGCGTGGATTTATGTGCTGAGCAACACAATTGTATCAAGTGGGGGAGGGACGGAGAGAGAAGGAGGAAGTATAATGTGATGATCCTGAAGCGATTATTCTCCTTACGACTCAACTGCATCGACCGCACTTGACTATGGCACATGCACACCCAAAATGCGTACACCTGCTGAGGTGCGGCAGTGCGGCTTACCTCACAAGCTCTACATATGGAATGGAAATGGCTTCTGCGACCTCCGGATGAATAAACGCACGCAATACGGACGGCGTGTATTCGAAATAGTCTTTCCTATCAACAATCGTCACGTCGTGAGTCTGATGCCAGGGGTTGCGAATAGGCATTGTAATGTTCGTTATGGTCAGAGTGACTGTAAGTAACTCTTGAGGCACATTAATCAGTGATGTATAAGGGAGATTACACTGCATATCACACTCTTCCATTCGTTTCGCATTCGAAGACTCACACTTCGTAGAGACCTGGCGAGCATCAGACCGGCAAATCCGCCGCCAATGATGGCAACCGACTCGCGTTGTGTGGCCGATGCGGCTGACATCTCAGTTCATGACTAGTGTTTTAATAAAATAAAACAATAAAAGAAAACACCCGTCGTGGTGTGAACCGTGAATGAACGCCAATAAAAACAAATCCATGTCCATCCATGTGAGGAGACAATTGGCGTCACGGCTGAACCGTCCGTTGCCGAACTGGCGTAGTAACAGACGATGACTCATCAAGTCACGTGCAGTGTTGACAGACAATAGTTATTCCGAGGCATCGGCAAAATATTTGCGTGGCGCGAATACAGATCAGTCAGACAAAACAATTTTAATTTTGCCGCGTGTGTGTGTGTGCGTGTGTGTGTGCGAGACTTGTCATCAACTATTCTTGAGGTTTGTAAGTGCTGAGCGCTCTTTTACTGCTATTATTTGCGTGTGTCATGTGTTTGTGTGTATGTCGGCATTTTGATGTGCTGTGAGAGACAAGGAGAGGCACAGTGCGTGTGTGCCTCTGTTATTAAAGTTTGTGGCTTTCGGTGGAGCATAGTGCGATTGCGAACCATGTACCTCCTTTAATCCACTTATTCGGCATTGATTGCGTTCTCTGCGACACGAACCACACTCAGTCACATGAATTGGGGCCTTTATAAGTGAATACGTAATCCTTCTTGTACTTTTGCTGTCGTTGAGAGCGGTGGGTTGGCTATATGATATGCTATCCCTCGGCTTCTGTTGAATGCGCTGATTCTCTCGCACTCTTGGGATTTATTTTGAGGGAGAGATGGAGTCTGTTGAGGAGGCTGTTGCACAGAAGGTGAGGCGTCTGTGCGTGTGTGAGTGTATGTTTCTGTCTCTCTGTGTGCGTGGGTGTGAGGTTCTGTGTCAGGTGTCTGTGTGCGCTGTGCGTTTTGGGCATCTGTGTCTTCTGTTTTCTTCTGTTGAGATGGAAGAAATATCCACGGGCGTCGCTCCATTTGCGGTCACATTTAAATAGAACTTTTGAAAAAACTGAAGATGCACAATACCTTGCGCAGTCATTTGACTACGGATCACTGGTTAACATTTTAAACGCGATGGCAATTTAAATATGCAGACATGTCTCACGTGGTGCAATCAGGTGCTATCGGCGCCAGGGAGTGGGCATCCTGCACAAAATGGTGGCGCATCGGCACCCATCACATCTCTTTCGTCGCCTGAATTTGTCAATGGGACGGCGTTTAACAGCTTGCTGAGTGCGTTTGGTCTTGGTACACGCACGTTGTCGCGGAGGGTTAGTCTCGGACCCACGCACATGGGAGAGGCCTTTTTCACTCGCGAAAATTACACAAAGATAATCACGACGCTGCAAGATGTCGGCGTGGAAGCGGCGCGCACGATAACTGCAGACGGTGGGTGAAAGTGCTTTGGGTGTGGGGAGGGGAGGTATAAAAGAGGGGGAGAAAGCAAATTTGTGGTGGGATGCAAGATGGGCATGAGTATGCACTGAGAGAGAGGAAGAGGAAGGAGCAGAGGGAGACGGCGCGAGGGAGTGTGAGTGCGTGTAAAGTGCGTTTGTGAGAGAGATAGATATGTAAGATACAGTATGGCCTCATGCCCATCGACAACACAAAGCGAGAGACCGTCAGTTCTCAGAACACCTTAGGCATAAGTCCATCGACTCCAACGTCCCGGCTGCCTCAGTGCAAGAGAGAGTGTGTGGAAACTATGCCAAGTCTGACTCCACGCTTTTGTTGACTGGTTTTCGTTTCTGTGTTTTGTGTTTTGTGTTTTGTGTGTGGTTTTTCTTCATTTCCTTCGTTCATTTTCTATCTGTCGCGTGTGTTTGTGTGCTGGTGTGTCTGTGTATTTGGGTGTTTCTGTGTTTTGTGTCTTTGTGCAGACTTGATTGTGACCGAGTCGTTCCGCCCCGACACCCGCCAGTGGCATCAGGCCAATGAGCGCCGCAACGCGAAAATCGTGCTTCTTCTTGAAGGACTTATGAAGGCATACGGATATCCACTGCACTGCAAGCCCCCAGGTGTGCTAATGTGTGTTAGTGTGTATGTATCTATGTGCGTGTGTGTGTATGTGTGTGTGTGTGTGTGATGTCTATGTACTCATTTATTTATCCACCATTTTGCAAAACTTGCTTCCTCGTACTTGAATCGAGCCCCAGGTGTGCATGAAATTCAATCTCTCGTGGAGACCGAAATAGCCGTCAATGGCATTGAGGACGTTCGTGCTGTCAACTGGGTCACCAGGTAACATATATAGTCATGCTTATAGCACAGTCCCTTCCTTCAAATACACACACATATACATTCATATACACATATGCATACATGCACACACATACATACAAAACATACATATACATGCACACCACATATATACATACACTCTCTGTCTGATGGGTTGTTTAGAGTCGATGGGCGTGTGCATAAGCGTTTTGAGTACAGAAGGTCTCTTTCTGATTGTATATTTTACGATTCACCTGCGTCACTTTCAATCTTACCTTGTGCCTCTGTCTCTAGGGACGCCTGCCACATCCCCGTTTCAAAAGCACAGCACTCACACTTTGTTTCTAATCACATGGGCTTTTAATATTTGCAGTTTCTCGGACGGTGTCCTTCTTCTCGTGCTCATACACAAATTCCGCCCCGATGTCGTGCCAAGCGTGTCTAATATTGCGCAGGTATATATATGTGTGTGTGTGGTGTGTGTGTGTGTGTGCAAAGGTTACAATTGAGTTGGTACAATTGAATGTCGGTGCACTGTATTGTCTCTGACAGTCTTTCACATTATTCCGCCCGCGAAATAAATTGAAAACAGCGCCCTCCGATCGAGAATGTGACGAGGGCATTCAGTGCTGCAAAGACAATAGGAGCGGCTCTGTTTGTGGATGCCGAAGGTGAGCGAAGTACAGCATATATATTTCTTTCCGTGTTTTGTGATGTGTGGTATTTGATGCCATGTTGTGCCCGCTTGTGCGTGTTACTCCTATGTAACCGCGTGTGTGTGGACACCGGCATGCTTATTGTGCGGCAGTTTTTGCGCGTGGTTAGATTCACATACAAGGAATACTAATTTCTGCGCGTGTGTGTACGTCGTGTCTTATCGGACACACTTTCAAAGAACAAATTGTAATGCGAGTCATGTTGTCAACTGATTCTCACCATTGTTTTTTCCCCTCTATATATGCCTCTCTGTGTGTGTGTCTGTCTCTCTCCTGTATTTTTGTTATTATGCGTGCAGATTTGGTCGCATCCCGATTGAGACCACACCTTGTTGCGGCACAAGTGGCTGTCATTCTCTGTCGCCTCAGATGCAAGGATGGCAAGGTTTGCGCGCGTGTGTGTGTTTATGTGTCTTGTGTATCTGTGTGTCTGTGTGTGTATATATCTTCGCATGTGTGTGCACTGACAGTGACAATACCTATGAATGATATACCCGCAACATGTGTCACCATGTTGTTGTGCACGCCGCGAATACGTTTCATCGCACTTAATCAACGATATTCCTAATACCCCCACCTTGTTTGCGCAAAACAATACATAACACCACCTCACTTCAGCATCACGATAGCACATATGGCCACAGTGCGCCTGCAGCCGCATCTCTGTCGCGACGCACAAGCACCTCGGAACCCCACGGCAACGGCGTGGTGCGGCGATCAAGCACAGTCTCCGATGCTCTCAACAACAACTCGCCCAGTCTCGCGGGTGCGTGGGACAGACCTTTCAAGGGTGCCCCGGCATTGGCGCCACGTGGGCCGCTAAACACATCCTCGAATGCACCAACAAATGTGTCTTCGCCAGTTCGCGTGCCAAGCACCTCGCTGGAGCGCAGACAGAGCCTCA
This sequence comes from Pigoraptor chileana, assembly GCA_943704495.1. Classification (NCBI taxonomy): domain Eukaryota; class Filasterea; order Ministeriida; family Capsasporidae; genus Pigoraptor; species Pigoraptor chileana. The sequence goes on along the minus strand of CALSCR010003592.1, from coordinate 8,403 downwards.
ATAATTCTCCTTTCGGGGGCGGCGGTAGCAGCGGCTCGTATACGTCTGCCTTTGTGCGGAGGGCAAGTACAACGACCACATACTCCCCTGCGATTGCCGGGAAACCGTTTGAGCCGATCATTCTCGAGCGCAGACAGAGTCAGACTGCCGTTCCGTCGACCCCCAACACCCCGGCTGCGGCGACAGAAGGCAAACCCGAGACCGCGACACTTGAACGCCGACTGAGTATTACGTCAGAACCAAAATCCGCGCGTCGCGTGCGCGCAAACTCGATTACAGAGGCTGCGGTTGCGGCAAGTCCCGAGCGTCCTGCGCCGACGTCCCCGTGGCACCGCGACGAGAAGATAGCCCCGCACCCATCATCAACATCAACAACGTCGACAATTGGAGTGCGTAGGGCAAGCTCCGTGTCGCTGGACCCGAAGCCTTCTTTCCCTTCGCTTGGCCTCGACATGTACGCACGTGCCGACTCAGTTGACAGTGCGGAACCGCCAAAAACGCGCGGTGAAGCTGTGACTATTGAGCGCAGGGCCTCTGTGGACGCTCCCGTTCGATCGGCGGTGAGGAGACCCAGCGTGACTGGTGTTCATAGTGTGCATACTGAGGCTGCCCATCGTGTTGCTGTCGCTGTTGAAGATGGCATGGATTCTTCTGTGGCGTCTCCCATCATGCTTCCTGTGCATACCGACTCTGTTGTGGAAGAGTGCGAGCAGCCGATAGCTCACACCACGCACGCAGATGATTCCGTCGGCACTCCGAAGCAAGTGCCTGTCATTGCGGTTGAAGTAAAGAGTGCAAGCATCCAACGACGCCCGTCTTCCTCCGCACGTAAAGTGCACGCGCGTCGCGATTCGCACACGGAATCTGCAGCCCCGATGATGCCCACCGACACTGTGCAGACTCCGTCAAGCAAGCTGTTTTGCGCAGATTCCATTGACACGCGTGAGTTGCCACCCCTCGATCGCCTGTCGAGCGATGAAGAAGGCGAGGACGTCGATAGTCATTGGGAAGAAGAAAAGGAGGACAGAGTGACGCCTCTCCACGGTGACGATGTTGCGCAGGATCTCGATGGCGCGTTTGTTGCGGCGACCGCAGACATGCACATGGCCTCAACTGAAGCTGAAGCGAACCACGTGGCAAGTGGCAATGATGTCTCTGCTGTTATTGAAGCGCTCGATGCACCCGTTGAAAGGGAGATGGACGACCACAAAGAGGATTCGGGATATCACCTGCACTTTGGTCCGCCGCCGGTGTTGTTTGGCGCCTTGGTTGATGAGATTGCAGTTGCGGTCGCAGCAGAGAAGCGCCTCGTGGAAAATGCATCGTCCGACAATAGCGACCTTCCGCCGCCGACTTTTGAAGAAGAGAGATTGCGCGACGGCACTGATGAGCCGCACCTCGATGTCAACGCGGTTAATGTGTATCCGTCAAGTGACGGGATGCAAGATGACAACAAGGCCGGCGAGGCAACGATGATGCCGTCGTCACGTGCGGAGGATGTGGAACAGGAGGTGCACGCTGATCCTCGGGAAGAAAAGCAGCAACAGCAGCAAGAACAGCAGCATGTGGATGCAGTCGGCGATGGAGACGTGCAAGACGATCACATGGCTGTCTCTGTTCTTGTAGTGACACACTCCATCGATGGCGAGCGTAACAACAACGCGGCGCAAGAAGTCGATGTTGATCAATTTGAGGCCGACAAATCAGCGACGCGTGGCGAAAAACTGATAGGATCACAGACAATATCCGCTGGGGACGATTCGCACGCGAATGGTGTCGCATTTCCTCTGCCTCCACCCCCGCCCGCTCCCGAGGAGTTGCAAAACAACAGTGTTGACAGCGACAACAACAACGACAACAACAACAGCGTCCAGGTGGAAGGGGTGCCTGCAGACGACCCATCGCACCACACAAAGACAGGATTCATCGCGATTGGCAATGACATCGCTACGGACGATGACGAGGAGGAGGAGCATTTTGAAGCGCCGCCACCTGTGCCTGCCATCGAAACTCTGATTCCTGACGAGCTTCCGCCCCCGGTGCCCGAACCGCCCCCAGAAGAGGCAGAGGAGGAGATCGTGGTGGACGCAGTGCACTCAATGGTGCATTGTGAAGATGGCGTTAATAATACCGCAAACTCCGGTGTGGTGGAGAATGGGGATTCCGTTCGCGTGCACAATGAAACGGAAAATGTCGATATTGTGAGTGTATTGCGTGACGTGGACGTGAGGGATGCCGAGTCTGTGCGGCCTCCTACTCCGCCGCCGCCGCCGCCGCAGGAACAAGAAGTCGGGGATGGAGTTGCAGGACAACCTGCCGAGTATTCGCAAGATGCTGGATTGCATTCGGTGCCCGTCATCGCCGTCGACGCTGAATCATCACGTCACTCTGGTGCGCCCGGACTGAGCATCGACGACGCCCCGCCCGTGCCTCCCGCCCCGCCATCGCCCATGCACGAGACGCACAGTCTCCCACTCGAACACGACGTGCACCAAGCGGATGGGTCTGTTGTTGAGGATGTGGAACAACAGCGCATGTCCTTGCCGCCTCCGCCCCCTGTAGATGGGGCTGTTGATTATGAGACCCAAGAGCAAGCAGAGTGCCCGCCGTCCCCGCCGCCGCCGCCACCACCCACACTCGAGCAGGAATCTGCCGTCGCTCCACCGACCTCTGTGCAAGGAGCCACCGTGGAAGAAACCGCTGTTGAAAGCACCTTTACAGCACCATCTGTCGACGTTGAGGCACACGTGGTGCTGTCGGATTACGTCCCTGCGGCGAAAGATCAGCACGGACAACGCATTGTGTCGTTTCAAGAGCCCACCGATGATACGACATTGGCGGCGCTGATAGAGGATGACGCACGTACGTCGTCTGCAAAGCTCAGTCGCCGGAATTCGTCGCCACTGATGACGTCTGGGGGCGAAGGCAAAGACAAGGACAAAGACAAGGACAAAAAGAGCAGCCCTGCTCGCAAGAACTCTGGCTTTTTCGGCAGTCTCCTGGGTACGTTCAAGGCTCCGTTTGCAAAGGAGAAGGAAGGGAGGGAAGTGGAGGCGCCCAGTGGATCAAGCAACAATGTCAGCAGTGGGACTTTGTCGCCCGCTGCGAATTCGGCAGTGCATGCGGGATGTGTGTCGCTGGCCGTGCACGAGGAGGCGATCAAGGCGCTTGAAGCGCAAGTGGCGCGACTGACTGAAGACCTTGCGGTGAACGAGACACGCCGCACGATTGACACGGAGCAGCTGCAGCGGCACCGGAAGCAGGTTGCGGACGAACGCGACAAGTATCTTGTCGAACTGGCGGAGGGCATGCGTGAGATTAACAAAGAGAGGGAGCGGTTCGACACAAACCGTCTTGCGCTCGAGGCGCGTGCCATGGAGCTTGAGTTGCGGGCGAGGGAGCTGCAGGAGAAGGAACAACACATGTCTGTTGTCATGCACACCGAGGGAGGACCTGCGGGGACGCGCTCGGAAGACTCTGAGCGCATTCGGCTCGCAAAGGAACGTGCGGATTGGGACGAACTGGAGCGCGCCGTTATGGCGGCTACGAGGCTTGCGTGGGATAGGGCCGAGAGAGAGAAGATGGCGTCTGATCGCCGGGCGTGGGATCTTGAGCAGCGGACATCGCTTATGCGCACGGGTGCAACGACGCCGACTGGAAACGGACCCGCCATATCGCAGGACGATAGCGCCAATCGGGCTGCAATGACGGCGGCGCGGATCACGTGGGACACGGCCGAGAGGGGTCGTCTCACTGCGGCGCGTGCCAAATGGGAGGAGTCTGAGAGGGCTAAATTGCGCAGAGACCTCAAGGATTTTGACATGCGACTGCGGCAGTCGTGTGCGAGGGAAATGCTGTTGGCCGAGGAAGAGGAGCACGAGGTGATTGAGCGAGAACTCGCAAGGTTTGAGCAGGTTGAGAAGCGGCGTGTGGCTGATCGAATTGCGCGATTTGAGGCCGAAGAGAGAGAGAGGGTCAAGGCTGCAATCGCAGATGAATTGGGATTGGAGGTGAGTGAGCAGTGAGTGAGCATTATTCGTGGTGGTCGTTGTTTTGGTTGGTTGTTGATCTTTGTTTTTGTTGTTCTTTGTGCTTGTTGTTGTGATTTGTGGGCGTGTCGTACATGTTGTTGCGTGGAATATGGTCCTTTGGGTGTCATTGGCTTGCTTGCGACAGTTGTCCCTGACAGTTGGATATGGCTGTGTTGTGACTTTTGTCCCTTGCAGAACGGCCAGGGATAAAAACTTCATCAACAGCTGAAAATCCATTTTTGATGAGAAACGAGACGCGGACTGACTTTTCGTGCGGAATTGTTTTTTTGGACCTTTTTATTTCGTCCATCGCTGGTTACTTGTTGTCTTGCGTATGACCGCTGAGTGCGGCTGATTGGACTTGAGCAATAGCAGGTCCTCCCCGGGCACGTGGATATGTTTCTTTTTGTGTTGTCATTTTGTGCTTTGTTTGCGTCGCGTATGCCATTTGCGTATTGCTATTTCTTTAAGTAGTGTACCTTTATTGTATACCAAACTCCATCGAGCTCAGGTGTTTGCGTTTATGCCGTGAGTCCGACTGCATTTCATCGGTGATACGGCGAATTTACTCTGTACATGAGCTGCCACCGGTAACCGCTCAGTGTATGAAGCAGTTGATCGAATAACTCAGGGACATGCTCCCCGAAGTGTCTAGTCTGACTCAACTCCGTGATGCAGTCAGTCTCCACCGACCCGCCCGTTAAAACAATAATTGATAGAGTCAGCAACCGACACCATTCGTCTTGAGCCACGTCCCGTAGTGTGTATATGCATGCTTCAAACAGCGGGAGTCGGACGCGGCCGACGATGAACAGCCATCACGTGAGTATGTCACGTGACACACATAGGACAAAGCCAGCTCCACTTGATCTTGATTGGTTGCCATGGAGCGACCACCCCAATATAGAATTAATGCACCATATAAAGCTTTTTATGGATGGGTAGAGAATATGTACTCCTTTTCTGGGCAGATGTGTGCCGTGGAACTGGGGAAATCAGAGCGCAGGCGAATGACATTGTCATACGAAGTAGATTACAAAGCATTAGTTTGTATCCACCCAGCAGGAAGCGGAAGTTAAGAAAGTGGGGATAAAAAGCGTGCAATTGGAATGGGTTGCGAAAGTTGGAGGAGTGACTGATTGAAACGCCATCACTCCACCAGTTGCGTGCGCGAACCATCGGCGCACTTCTTGTGATGTCGCCATCGCACGTTCATTAAGTTGTGAGCGGACTTTTTGTGGACTCTGATTGCGAAAAGAAATGGCAGACCGGCGTATCTCTAGCGCCGTCGCAGATGGGTCGACTACCTCCGGCCCAAGAAAATCGTCCGGCGGATCCCCAGTTGTGCAACGACACAGTTCGTCGCGGCCGAACAGCGGGCGCATACGTCTGCAACCCATCCTCGACGAAGGCAAGAAAGAATGGGTCGACTCGTCAGCGCGCACAATAATTCACAGGATGAAAGAGACCGCGAGCTGTCGTGTTCGCATCTACGTGTCGTCTGCGTCAGGGACGGAAGCAGAGCGCGAGTATCTCTCGCGCCGTGTATTCCCCGAGCTCTCGCAGGCGTGCGAGCGGACAGGGCTTATTGTCACGTTCATCGATCTACGCAACGGACACGAAAGCGATTACCCGGCATTCGGAGACAGGACCCTTGCCGTTCGACTGGCAGAGGTTGCAACGGCCGATGCGTTTGTGGGCATTTACGGACAGCGGTATGGGTGGCAGCCGAGCGAGGGGCCGCACTCGACCTGCTTTCAAGAAAACCATGCGCACGCAGTGCAAAGTGTGCCCTGGTTGGCGGAAGATGCCGTGTCGATGAAGAGTGCGACCGAACTCGATATTGTCGCCAGAGAGCACCTGAAAATGGCCTCGGGCTTTGCCATGCCTGCGGCGTTCTTTTTCCGCGATGCCGCCTATGACGACATACAGGTTGCACGCGCCCGAGAACTCGGCAGGGACGGCGACTGCGTGTTTTCGCCGGAATCTGCCGCATCAAAGGACAGGCTCGATCTACTTAAGAACAAGATTCGAACTGCGTGTGTGCGTCAGAAGAGTGTCAGTGTGCAGCAACAATTGCAACAGCCAGCAGTGGCGATGGGCGCCTCCGCCATCAGCCCCGGTTGGCTCGAGTCCAGCTATGCAGACCCTGCGGAAGGCATGCAGAAGATATCGCAGACACTACGCGAGCTTCTCGGTGCGATTGCGCATCTCTATGGTGGGGGATCTTTTCTCGGTGCATCGGCACCGCCGGTGATTGATCATGAACAGCGGGCACACGATGCCTTTGCCAGGTCACGTGCCGAGATGTTTGTTGGGCGGGCCGCGACACTGGAAGCCCTGACGAGCGCCGCAGATTCGTCGGGGCAAGGGGGTCGCTTACTTGTCGTTGCTGCGCCCGGGGGCAGTGGGCGATCATCACTCCTTGCCAAGTGGATCCTGAAGCAGGCTGAACGCGACCGCAAGCGACATCTCGCAAGCTCAAAGTACAAATCATGTGTGTTTTACCACTTTGTTGGCTGTTCAGACCCGAGTCTGAGACCAGAGAGTCTCCTTCGTCGTCTTGCCATCACCCTGGCAACCGCCGTGGGGCCTGGTGATGCAATGGACGGCTCGTCCCAGCAGATATCGACGGCAGAGTATGTGTCACAATTCGCTCTCACTCTGTCCGCAGACACGCGACAGCTATCGGAAAGAGTGTCAGATCTTCTCGCCGAGGCGAAAGAAAACCAGATCAACGTGTCCATTGCAATCGACGGACTCGGGTACTTGGACGCCGCCAATAACGCGCGGGAGCTCAATTGGCTGCCACACCAGTGGTGCGGCGCAAGCACGGTTGTCTCGGTATCGTCGGAATCACAGTCGGTCATTCAGGCACTCACAATGGACCGACCACACGAAATATTCGAACCCGCAGAACTCACGCGAAACGAAGCCCTTGCCGTGTGTGTGGCCGCAGTGAGAAGCAGCGTCGAGTTGATCCAGAAGGACAAGGCCGGGTCGTCGACAGGGCATGCATTGGAGATACTGAGAGACAAGCTCGACGCCGCAGCGCCGCACCGACAGGAGGGAAGCACGAACCGGGGCCTTCCACTGACGGCGCTTTGTTGCAACATTTTGGGTCGGGAGCTTGTCTTGTCATCCACATATTGGTCGATATCGGGGTCGTACCTCAAGGGCCATTCCGAGGGCGCTCACATCGCAGGCAGTGGATATACATCAATCGACGAGAAGATGAGACAGCTTTTTACGTGCGACGACGCGGCGTCACTATTTGAGCACGTATTTCAGCGTGCTGAGAAGGAACTCACCAATACTCTTGCGCCGTGCGCGCTGCACCAAGTGCGTCGGATCAGCGCATCTTCAACCACAGGCGGCGCTCCTGGGACCCCTTCTGCAAGTGGGGACGAAACAAATCCATTCAGTGGGCGCCTATTGAGTCCCGGCGTGTCTCTCAAGCGCACCGTCGGCGATAGGAATATTCTCGGAGAAGTCCTTCTGTGCATCACACTATCGCGGTTTGGTCTTACGCTGAACGATCTGGAGGGCATACTGGAGGTTGACCAGGCCATTCTGCTGCACGTGCTCCAATCACTTCGCGGATTTCTTGTTGAAAACACGGTGGGATTGATAACGTTTTTCCACCGGGAGATGCGATTTGCGGCGGAACAGCGCTATCTCCACCACAAGACTGCCATGACACGATGCGCAGGGAAAATGGCGGAATATTTTGAGTCGCTGTACAAATCATCCGGCTCAACTGGCGTCAATTCGAGTCGCGCCGAGGAGGAGCTTGTGTGGGTGTTGTTTCGGGTCTGCGATTACGACGCCCTCGCGCAGTCGCTGTGGGACATTGGGCGGCTTGCGCGTCTGATGGCATCGGACGAAAATCTCCTTGTTCTCTGCTGGCGGAGCACGAAGAAGACGCCAAAGGAAATTGCTGCCGAGTACATGCGGTTGTTACAGGCATCGATTGGCAAGGCTGACGGCGCCCCGTATGCAGTTGTCGGGCGGTTCATGCGTTCGTTTGGGGCACTTGAGGATGCGTTGCAGTTTGAGACGAGTGCGTTGGAGGTCGATACAGCGCGCCTTGGAGACAAAAACGCGATTGTGGCTGCGCGAATGTTTAGTCTCGCGAGGTTAAGTCACGATTTGGGGCGGAAGGATGCACTGAAATTGTTTGAAAAGTCGCTCGCGATTAATGAGAAAGTGCTTGGTGCAGAACCGATCAGCATTGCTGCGTCACTGCGTCAAATTGCGGCGCTGTATGTGTCGGAAGACAAGCATGACCAGGTGTGTATGTATGTATGTGTGTGTGTGTGTGTGTGTGTGTGTGTGTGTGTGTGTGTGTGTGTGTGTGTGTGTGTGTGTG
>CALSCR010003590.1:0-21631 GCA_943704495.1 Pigoraptor chileana | reverse complement strand
TCTCTCTCTCTCTCTCTCTCTCTCTCTCTCTCTCTCTCTCTCTCTCTCTCTCTCTCTCTCTCTCTCTCTCTCTCTGTCTCTCTCTCTGTTGTGGAGTTCATGGGCACAGTACAGCGCAGAGGCGACTTGAATCCCACATCTCACCCTCTCTTCCGATACCAGTCGCGATGAGCCACAGTGCACCCACCTATCGGCCTTCCAGAAGGAAACAGTCTTGCCGTGTGCCATCGTCAGCGTCTTTTCATCGCGCGAAATCTCAATGCTTGTCACGGGGCTGTCAAACACAAGGGAGCGCACTTCCGACAGCGTGCGCGCATCATACACACTGTGCACCGGGACGCACAAACGGCCGCAAGACCACCAACAATCGTTAAGTTATGCACGCAGAGAAACATGCACAAAACAAGACAGAGACGAGTTGTGCATGAGGCAGTGATTCACTGAATAGAAGTGGGCGCATGAGCATTTTCACAACATCACATTTTCATGTGTCGCTAAACCGTCATTTGTGCGTTAAGAAGCGCACACCACACGAAATGCATGACGGCATGCATCCAACAGAGGCGGAATACAGACACACATACACACACACACACACATACACATACACAGGCAACGGCGGACCCACCGCACAGTCTTGTCCTCAGTGGCACAGATGATAAGCGAGCCATCGGCACTGAACAGAACTTGGCGCGGGTTCGAAGGGAGATTCGGAATCAGCTGTGGCTCTGTTATTACCATTATATATAGAAAAAAAGTCACGTGTGCATATATGTGTGTGTGTGACCGTTAGTTAATTAAACCAAAACAAAGTTGGAATAAAGACTCAGAGATAAAAGAAATTATGCGAGCGTAGCATGCCTGGTGAATGGTGAGGGCCAATTTTCGCTTATGTTGCACATTATGAGTATTCGATGTGTGTGTGCGTTCGTGACCAGCCGCATCGCCACAACGAGTGTGCACGCAAGCATGCACGCTATCTGATCCACACATGCTGCTGCATAGCATAGCATAACATAAAATGTGACAAAAAGTCGACGCAAAACCCACCCGCGTCCGTCTTGTCGGCATCGAAAATGCGGATAATCTTCTCCATACTACCCGTCACAATGCGCGCACCGTCCTACCAAAGCGAAGGGGCGGAACGTGGGAGATCAACACACACGTGCGCCCGAAGTAAACCGTTTCTATCAGCGGCGCATGCATGCACATACGACCATTGGAGTTGTTTTGCCACAATAAATCATATAAACAAACCCACAAAAACCCAAATACACAACCAAAAAAACACAAACACGCACATCACACGCACAAATGTAAACGCAAGCAATTACACGCACACATCCATCTTCAAAAACACGCAAACAAACAACATTTACCTTTGAAAAGTCGGCCGTCCGCACAATGTGCTTGTGGACGAATGTGTGGAGCTCATTGCCAGACACGGCATCCCACAATTTGCTGTATAGTGTCAGAGGGCCCAAAAACAGTCGACATTAAGTTACCCGCTTTACGAGAGTCAAAAGAGCAGTAGCATAAAATAAAGGCAGTCGTGGCCAATGCATGGCATTCAGGCACGAATTTCAAGAGGGTGCAATGAGGTCAAAAAGGAAGAAAGACCACGCACACACACACACACACACACACTCTCTCTCTCTCTCTCTTGTGGAGTCCATGGGCACAGCGCCTATGACACTGACTTGAATCCTACATCTCTCTCTCTCTATCACGCACACGCACATAGACATCAGGACACACACACATATAGAGTGGCTTAACCCACGCTGTGAAGTCGGCTGCACCGGTGAGCGCCCTTGTCGCTGGTGCATTCAACCGCGCACACCAAACCGCGCCCTTGTGCCCCTCAAACGTACCGATCCAATCACCCGTCTGTCCGTGGCGAAGCATAGGCTTGCCATCTGTAGCATTCGTGCACAGAACACAGATTAACAACGCAAACAATCAGCTGACTGCCATTGCTATTATTGACTGTTGGGACGCAATTGACCGTCAATTCCCTCGTGCATCAATTACATCAACTCTGATCCCAAGCAAAAAAGCAGGCTGTCTTCTGCCCCCTTTCTACGATGTTACTTGTTGCTTTGGAATGTGAGATGGTGCGGTTAGCCGCACGGCAAACAACAGCCCCAAAGACACCCAGCCGCCACCGAGGATGCACATACCTTTGCAGGCGCTGATGATGAAGAAGCCGTCCGGTGTAATGGGGCTGAAGGCAAGGTCGACGACTGGGCGAGTATGACCGCTGCATGTGAGCGGAGTCTGGCGGGGGGCGGCCATAGGAGTGAGATGCGTCGAAATGCACCACGAATCGTGTGTTGGCGGGATTATAATGTGACCGGATGTGTTTTCCCTTCAATGTGAGGAAAACTTGCGCGTGTTACAACGGTAATTGTGTGATGTTTCTGACCACTGTGTAGTTCTGCGGGCAGATTTTGCGCGCGAAATCAGAGAGGTTGAGCAAATATGATGACCAAGAAGTGACCACATCAAAAAAGAGATTTACTTTCAAGGGGAACACCTGTGAGAAGTTTGGAATGCGTTTCTGCACGCCAACACTGTGCACGTGCGTCAGGGGTGAGGGATAAGTGAGGGCAGGGAATCCAACCACAAAGACGATACGCAGAGATTAGAGATCTTGTCTGCCACACACACACATAGTACTGATTTGTGCGACTGAAACATTTTAGACATAAAAAAAAGTGATAAAACTCACAAGAAACTCTTAATTTGAAATGTGCGCCAAAACGTCACTGAATGTTGGGAGCGATCCAATTTAAATAGCCGTCAGAGACCCCCATCCAGAGCAGAATTAAGTATTAGCAATTGTTAGTCTGCTTATAAGGTGTGCTCATATCTACTTTACGGGGCGTTTCGCGACACTGCGGCTGAGAAGTAGCCACGTGCAGAAGTGTGCGGCATTGCATTGCTAGAGACCTGCATACAACTAAGCTTTTGACATGTAATTCACACAATCAAGTACATATCATCTGCCTATTTTCTAAGCATCTTCGACGATTCTGAGAGTGATTGCCCACCTAGGAATCTTTTCCCTGAATCTCTGAGTTGGATCTTAAACGATAAGCAGAAGAGAGAAAAAATGAGCGGAAAAGTGTCCATGCGCAAGGGTGACAACACCAAGAAGGCGCCGAAGCACAAGAACAGCTACGCTTACAAGCACAACAAGAACAGTCGCCTCACGAAGGAGATCCTCGCGCTGCCAAACTATGGACTGTGCAACCACTGCCACGAGGTCATTGAATGGCGGAAAAAGTACCGAAAGTACAAGCCACTGACAGTGCCGAAAAAGTGCATCAAATGTGGCGAGAAGGGCGTCAAGGCTGCGTACCACGAGATCTGCGATCCGTGTTCAAACAGCCTCAAGGTCTGTGCCAAGTGTGGGCTCGCCAAGGAGCTCGTTCCCAAGACAACCACGACGCCGCAGGAAGCCAACGATGAGCAGAACAAGCTGAGGTATGTGTGTTGTGTGTATGGTGTGCGTGTGCGTGTGTGGGTGTGCGTGCGTGCGCGTGCGCCTGTGTATGTGCATATATATTGTACAAAAATAGCGCAGTTGACACCGGACACTGGCTTGTACACACACAGGAACATGCTCAAGGCACTTACTGAGCGTGAGCGCCGCTCTTTCTTGCGAAGTCTGGACAAAAAGAAGGACGCCGCCGCCGAGGCAGGAGTCGACGCTCCTACAATGGCAGAGGTCGAGCAGATGGTGAAGGACTTTGGCAACAGAAAAGCGGGCGATGATGATGACTTTGGCGATCTCGACGACTTGGATGATAGTGGCGACGAGATGGACGGCGATGATTTGGATGGCGGTGAAGGTGGACAGGAGGCGTCGGGGGCTGCCGATGCCAATGCCGACGGACAAAGTGGCGACGACCTCGAGGACGAGGACGAGGACGAGGACAAGGAGGAAGAGGAGGAAGAGGAGGAGAGGGAGGAGAGCTGAGGACGAATTGCGCTGTATGGCCTTGTTATTCGTGAGTTGTTTTGCTGTCGCTAATTGTGACCTGAGTCGATGGCGATGCTGCGGTTGCGCCGTCAGTTCGCCTTGAGCTCCATTTGAGTTGCGTCGCGGGCCATGTCGTGTCGTGCTTTCGTGCGTGCGTGCGTGCGTGCGTGCGTGCGTGCGTCCTGCCATCCCCACGGACTCTTGTCCACAATCCGCAGAGCAGTTTTTCTTCATACTGCCAGGGTCGTACGATTATTGGCAAACTCTCTGCCTTTCTCTGCTTTGAATTGCTGGCGTCATATCGGGCCCTTGTAAATATACCCCTCGACTACAACACTAATCTTAAAATGCTTATGCTGGAGACGATACCCACTTAAATCAGAGATAGACGCGCTAACTACTGCAAAGCCCTTTATACCGTGTGCACACTGCAAATGCCGCGTGCTTTTTTCTCTCTGTTACAACCAAAGATAAGTATTGCGGTCAACCGCCAACCCCTCCACACAATGATTTGTTCGAATGCGCTTATTGAGGTGACGTCCGTCGCGTCTACTTGCGGCGCCTCAGTCTTTCTTTCCCAAAAGCGCAAACAGGGGCCACGTGACCTGCACAATGGCCGTCTCTGTGTTGCTCTCGCCAAGCTCCGCCATGACTCTGCATTGACAACAACAGCAACAGTGCAGTCCCGATGTCGCCTCAGTCGTCAGTGTCACGTGATGATAGGGCATGTGCGCCACGGAACCAAAGCAAACAAACACGCCACGCAACCCTCACCCTCTTCATACACACATACAACACAGACACACACATACATACACAACCAAAGACACACTCATATACATACAAAGACACATACTATACGCTGTATTATCCACACATATTAACGCCCCAACACAGCATACACTCGGCTTGGTAGACACATTACCGAGCTTTCTGGTTTCTTACTTTTTGCGAACACAAAACACACACAGTGGGGCAGTGACTGTTACTCACTTTGATATAACTCCAGGAAGAGGATCCTCCCCCGTCTTTGCTTTCATTGTCTGATAGGCCGACCACGTGCCCAGGTATCCGCCAAAATCCTGCACTGTCATTGTGCGCGAAATGTGCGAAAAGTACCTGATTGCACACACACAATGGCACACACATGACACACACAAACGCAATGACACACACACACACACACACATAAGCCCGCCGGAGGACGAAGTTTTGAGTTTAGAACAGGAAAGGTCCAGGCAACTCCACTCATACCACCTTATTAGCTACTACAAGTCAACAATATAGGATCCTACATAGACAAGCTCATGCAGATCCGCCCAACACATCCCAGTGTCATATGTGCGAGAATATGCTTTTTTTGATGCACATGCGTGTGCGTAGAGTTTGCAACAGAACACGTGTGTGCCATGTGCTCAGAATAGAGAGAATAAAAGTGCGCGGACACACAAACGGCACTCACTTTGTCGTGTTCTTGTATGGAATGTGAATATCGCGGTATGCATTGTCTACCATTGCGCGGCGGTCAGCCCAATATGGTCCTAGTGTTTTGTCACAAAACTGAGTCATCCACAAACAAGCGAGAAAAAAGGAGAATAAGTGATACAGTATATCAGCTGCGTGCTCGCCTTGCCTTCGTTGGATCAGTGTGCATTGTGTGCGTGGTGTGATAGCTGTGCATAGGCAGCGTTGTCCCAACATCATTTCTACTTTGTCTGCTTTGTGTATCACAAAGAATGTCACAGTGGCACGTCTGCACTCCCATATGTTGTGCACACACAATACCAACCTCCATCACGTGATGTGTCGCACCGTAGTTCTGGAGAATGCAGTTGCCGTAGCCATAAATGGCGATGCTCCCGTTCGGCCTGCATGTAAGTACATGCATGCATATACATAAATTGTCAATTGTGGTGAGCAACAGGGAAAGAAGAAACTGACTGGCCTGACTATGAAAGAAAGCGAAAGAAGATAAGAAAGCACTGGCTTGTGTGTAACAGCCGTGTGTGTACTTGAGTGTGTAACAGCCGTGTGTGCATGTACAAATTGCGAGTGTGTAACAGCCGTGTGTGCATGTACAAGTGCGAGTGTGTAACAGCCGTGTGTGCATGTGCAAGTGCGAGTGTGTGACCCTAAGGGTGTATTTTGTATGATGGTCTGTGGGTTGGCATACGCACGCAAGGAGACGGTCGCATTCGGCAAAGAACTTTGGAAGGTCGAACCAATGGGCGCCTGGTCGTAACAGGTGAAAGCAACGTAACAGGTGAAAGCAAGTGAGGACATAGACACCAATGGAGCAGATAGACACCAATTGAGGCGAATAGACAGATGCAATAGAGTGGACAGACACCGATAGAGTCGACAGACAGACACGCACAGCCCCTTTACATGCACAACATACACAGTCGCACGTTACATATTGTACGTACAAGGCCTAGAAGTTCTCATATACACGCACACACACACGCATACGCACATGCACACACACACACACACACACATTGGACATTTCACACACCCTGCGCAACCGTGATCAGATCCACACTGCCACTGCTCAATTCGACAGTCTCCGCAGCGCCGACCATGTACTTGACTTTGGCTGTACAATTTATAAATACTAGTGTTAGTGTGTCTTTGTGGTATTGTGTTGAATGATAATGGGCACAATATGGCCGGCAAACAGTGTTTGTTCATTTATATCTGAGAGCATAGATCAACGTCACACAAAGATAGATGCAACCGATGAATACGGAGATGAACAGCTCGTATCACGCCATGCCACTAGTATATCCATACACGCAAATACCCACGGTGCTGAGTCGCGTTTGCCACTTGTTCGGCACTGATGTCCACACCACGCACATCATCGAAATAGGATGCGAGGGGCACAGTGCCCTGGCCGCTGCCACAGGCGATGTCGATCGCCCTGTTAAAATTCCTGCAATGACAACGACGTAATAGGAAGAGCACTGACCTTGAATACCGCATCTTGGATACCATGACCCATACACACGCATCTGCATTCTCATTCTGAAGCTATCACAGATGTATCACCGTAACTGGACGCCATGGATACTCTTCACTCACCCTGCCGGAGTCGCGCGAATAAAACCCGCGATCGCTTCGTAAAGATCCTTTGGATACGATGGCCTGAACGTTGCGTATACCTTTGCGTGTGCCGCCGCCTGGAATAGGCTGCCGTATTTCGCAGTAGCCATCTACAGGATCTGTAAATCGTCGCCCTTTCCTTTGAGTTTGAATAAAAACAGAAACGCCTCGCTTAACTTCACAGCATTCATCTCCCTTTCGACACTTCTACATTTCTAATCGCTGACAGTGTGGGGACGGATTGGTTGTTTCAGTTCCACGGACAGTGTTGTGCCTCGGCGTGATGCAGTCACCAGCGGCCGGCACTCGCTTTCAACAATTGCGAAGGCGGGATTCACCGTGTCGGCCCCGGATGTGTTACGTCGGCATCGGCAGACCTCACTCGGAGTGTTGTTGTTGCGGACCATCACTGATCATGATCATTCAAGACAGCCTGTCTGTGCTCGGCCTGAGCCGCTCCCGAAGCGCGAGCTCGTGCAAGGGTTCTTATCGGCACGGTGAGTTTAAAAAACCCGAGCAGAAAGGGCGTGCAAAAAAGAAACGGCGTGCAAAAAAGAGAAAGTGGACGCGCGCAACACGAATAACCAGGGGGGAAAATGCCGCCGGATCTCGCAAACCTCGTTCCCATCGTCGAGAAATATGCGAATTGGTACGGGAAAGTGCAGTTGTAAATCGGCTGCGCCGGTCGAGTAGCCGAGGAGCACTTACACCTTCTGCGCCGCTTCCCCTTTCATCGGCGAAACATTGCTGCGGAGCGCACTGAAAAGCCGGTACGCGGCAAAGTGGATTGGGCACTGATCCGCCGGCCGCACCCGGGCCACTCACGGACGGGCACTGTGCATCCGAGCGGGGCTGGTTCATGCGGATTGCACAAAGTTTACTATCTTCGGTAAGTTGTCTCATACTTACTCGCACAAAGAAGTCGACTGCGTGCCGGATTTTGAAGAAGTTTTATGCGAACAAACTGAGTCGGATTTGCTGCTTTCTTTCGACCCTGGACAGGCCTTTGGGAATCCACGCGCCCAAAAACAAGTGAGTGGTGCCTCAATCGGACATATATTTAAGGCACTTTGCATAAATACAACAGAACTCTGAACTGCGCACTTCCCGCACACCTATGTCACGGAGAGAATCGAAAAGCCCTGCTCGAGAGAGCCTGCTCCTGCTGTGCATCCCATGATGTGCATCGACGACAGGGCATCATAATCGGCATCGGGTGGGCGCTTTTCGCACAGCTCGCCCTTCTTCTCGGCAAAGTCCTCAAGCGCACGCATCGCCCACGCCTTAAGCATGCGGGCGTGATCCGTATCACTCACATCTGCAACAGTGCCGGCCGCCTTGAGGGCGACGAAATCCTTCACTGCGTCCAGCACGGGCTCCTCCATCAGACGGTTGACGTTGAGCATAAAGGACGTTGCAGGTGCGTTGGGATGCTTGAGGTGCCAATGGAGACACGCAGTCAGCCTCGCAAGCTGGAGAAACTTCTTTGGCGTTCCGTCAACCGCCTTCTTGTTGCCAGCGGGCTTGTGGGACATGGACGCGTCCAGGATTCCCATGCTCAAAATGTTGCCCCGATAGCAATAGGCAAGCGGCTTTGAAGCAACCGACGCGCTGAGGATGGCCAGGCACTGCGAACGGAATCCACGGTGGTCGACGTACAGCGTGTCTGTCAGGATCCACTCGATCGCATTCTGGTTGTTCTGGCGGAGGAGGCGGAGATACTTCCTGACATCCCATGCCTGGACGTCAAACTTCCACAGGGCGACTTGTACTCGATGACATCAGGCGCGGGATCCAGCCTGATGTAGTCGCCGGGACGCCTCACAAACACAATGCGGACATCGTAGTCTGAGTTTGGGCCATTGTAGCCCCAAGCACGCGATCCCGCCTCGCTTGCGTAGAGGATGGTCACGCCGTTGTCAGTGGCAATATCCGCAATGACACGCTCAACAGTCATCATTGTGCTCGTCGATGTCGATTGGTCAATTGACAGCTGAGTGGATCTTCACTCGCTGTGGTTGTGGCACTGCTGGGCCTCGACGCACGATCGATCTGAGTTCCGGCCGTCAATGAAATCAAGGCGCAGTAGTGTTGGGGCAGTGGCGCCCTCACATCAGCAGTTCGGTTTTAATCCAGTCTTCTTTCTTTGTTAATCTTGCTCTGTTGTTTCTTGTAATACTCTGTGCTGAACATGTCTTTCTCATGCGAGACCGGTGGGCATATATATATACCCTTCGCTGAGATGCACTGAACAGTGGCGGTGGACTTTTGACGTCAGTGCTGGCAACTGGCAGGCAGGTTCGGGATCACTGTGCATGACGTCATGGTCCCCGGTTCCAATGTATCAAATCTGGCTCATATAAGGAGCACCGCAACGCTAAAACATGGACCTGAATATTTATTTTCTACACATCACACTTCTCATAGTCCGTAGTTCATACATTTCGATACTAAGTCTTAAGCACAAAACTTTTCAAGCTTGGTGTTTTTCGGAGCGTCAAGTTTTCAGATGAGCTGATTGAAATTTACTTCTCCAGAATTCCGTGTACTGACCCTGTGACTGTCTATTTCTAAAGAGGCTTCGAATAACTGACACTGTACAAAAGCTTCTAATCAAGACAGAAAACCACACGGTTTTCCAGGCACTTATTTAAAATTGAGAGTGCAAAAGATCATTGTAAAGAAGCAGCAGCGCCGACGACGCAGCAACTGCGGATCGGCATTTTACTAATCGGACCCACGCAGCAAATCGCACAACACAATATCCAACCACAAAGTACACACCACACAAACATAATCACAACAGTGGCGCATCCGGCACACCAGGACATTGACAATCAGACAGAAAAGGAAAGACACTTTCTGCCAGAGGATACTAGACGAATCGCTTAGAAGATGAGCGTGCTCATGCCACCCATGTCTGCCTGCTCCTTGACAAAGATCTCAAAGTACTGGTAGATGATGGTGACGGCAAGAAGGATACCAGTGCCGGAGCCAATAGCGCCTGAAGGGACAGATGAAAAGAAAAGGGGTCGCAGACCAAAATGCACACGAATTAGTAGATTGTATATCCCCTCTGTTCGCACTGATGTGACATAAACAAGCGAGCAGAAGAAAGAGGCGAGAACACACACACACACACACAAAAGGCATTCGTTTCATGCAATACCAACTCACCAAGGAAGTCTGCAATGATGGAGAGGGCGCCAATGCAGAGACCGCCAAATGCAGCGGCCGTGGGAATGTAGCGGTTGAGCTCCTTCACCATGGATGACTCGCGGTAGCCGACAATCACCTGCAATTACAAAGATGAGGGATGTAAAGAGGGAAAGAGCGAATAAGAAGGGTCAATGGAAGTGAAGAGTGAAGGCACGGGACACTGCGCAAAGTAGGCTGAAAACATAGGTCATACATCTTCATGCTAGAAGTGCATGCGCAACAAGTGTCGCCATTCGCGTTCACACATACCATCTGCTGCTCCTGGAGCTGCTTGGCGACGTCGCGGGCAGAAGACCCGCTGACCTCAATCCACGTCTTGGAAAAGAGGGCGCACGTCGAGAGGATAAAGAGAATGTAGAGCACAGCGTGCACGGGATCCTCACGGATAGCTCCCATGGACGCGGGCGGGCTGAGGTAGTAGCACAGGCCGCTGATGGGGTACGACCGATTGTAGCCTCCCTGCGCCTCAACGTCCTTCCACACACCCAAAAAGTTCACGAGGAAATTGCCCTTGAACTTGGACCACAGCATCTGCGAGATGAAAAAGAGGTTCGACACGAGCGCAGTCTGGAGAATGATCGGGATGTTCGAAGTGTAGAACAGCTTGATCGGGTACGACTGCGTGGCGCCGCGCATCTTGTTCGACTTGATGGGAATGTCGACGCGGAAGCCCTGGAAGTAGATGACGATCGCAAAGACGGCAATCGTGGCAACCAGGTTGAGGAGGTTGGGAAGGTTCTGGCGGTAAAACGCCTCCTTGAGTGCGCGGACCTTATCCGTGCGCGTGGCGAGCAGGTGGAAGAGAGCAATCACGGCTCCCTCAAACTCGGTGCCTGCAGGTGTGTGCGTGGGTTGTTTGTTTGGGTATGTGCGCGCGTGTGCATGTGGTTTTGAGGTGTTGTCGGAGGAACAAGAAGGAACAAATCAGTTCGGCTGATACTCCGAATATTCTCAATGATGAACACAATGACACACTACAACAAATCCCTACACACAAGCACCAACAGACAACACAATTGCAAAGTTCAAAAAGAAACGTACCGCGTCCAGAGTTGAACGTGGCGGGGCTGAATGCCTTCCAGACAATGGTCTCGCAGATGTTCGTGGCAATAAAGAGCGAAATGCCAGAGCCGAGGCCGTATCCCTTCTGGAGCAGCTCGTCAAGGAGCATGACAATAAGGCCCGCAAAGAAGAGCTGGACGACAATGATAAGGCAGATGCCCGCGCCGAGATCCGCAGGGTCGCCATACATTCCAGTCATCACGTACACGACGGCCTGGCCAACAGTGATGGCCATGCCAAAGACTGTGTGTTGCAAAAAAAACACATTGATTCAGAAAAGACCACAACGGGGATTAAGCAAGAGAGAGAGTGTGTGTGTGTTTGTGTGTGTTTGTGTGTGTGTAACAAAACGTAAATATATCAATACGCGAAACCACAGTGGCTTCTTTTCAATACAGAACCACACACCACTCAAAAACACAACAAACGCACACAAACAAAATACAAATAATTGACAGGGAAAGCGAGCCATCCCATCCCACAACTTCACGGTGCGACAGACAGATGAAATACAACCAGCGGTGACAATAGCGAAGCGAAATACCCACGCTTCTGGGCACCGTTGAAGAGAGCGCGGTCCTCCTTGACAGAGTTGTCGACCTCAATGATCTTTGCACCCGCGAGCAGCTGCATGATCATGCCGGACGTAACAATGGGCGAGATACCCAGCTCCATAAGGGTGCCGCGGTTGGAGGCAAGAATCACACGGAGCCAGTAGAACGGATCGGCAGAGTCCGATGACATGATGCCGTAGAGGGGGATTTGGCAGCAGACGAGGAAGATGAACAGCGTAACAGCCGTCCAGAGAACCTTCTCCCGGAATTGGATCTGCGCAAGTGGATGATGCGCGTGTTGTGTTTGGTATGAATTGGATGGGGTTGAGAAATGGCAGATTGTTGGTAGCATCAAGGCGAATAAGGAGCGCCACTACTCGGCAAAACGGAACATCTCAATGCATTCTCGATGGAAAAACGATGAAAGAGATGCCAAGACCTGAGAAGGAATCACACGGGATTAGATATACCACGCCCACGCGAACTCAATAGTATTAATGATGAACAAAAAAGTGGATGCCTGTAAGCATACCTTGCGATCCGGCTGCGCAACCTCGGGGATGACCCCCATGAAAGGGCGGATGAGGTGCAGAAAGCGGACTGCAAACACAAAATGTTGTTCGAAATAAACATTCAGCTATTAATTCCAAGGACGACTCCGGACGAAAGAAATGCCACGTCACTAGCATTCGAGAGGGATCATAACGCATCCAAAAAGATTTCGAGGTCATGCGTGCGACTCTACAAGCATCTCTGCCCCATCTTGCATTCCCGCCACATTCTACACACGCTCACTACTACGAATCCTCATTTTTCACGATTCCATCCAACTTGGTGGGCAGAGAAACCCACCACCCATGATTGCTCGATTTCACGGCCGACGCCGGCACTACAAAATGCAAAGTGTGTTGAGCAAACTGTTCAAAAGAACTAAAAATGCCGCAATAAGACGACCAATATGCACTCTTCGCGACTGACACCGAACAAGCGCCAGCCTATGTAGATGATTACGCAACACTTGATGTAGGTGTGTAAGACGACACCAAGTGTATCGGCGAATAAGATCCCCACAATGCCCAAAGCAATGAAGTGCGCACTACGCACCAATGTGGCACCTCTGTGTGTAATGTGTGTGCGCGTGTGGGAACGTATGTATGTGTGTATGTGCGTGTGCGTGTGCGTGTGTGGGAAGATTATGCACACATGATGGAAAAGAGAAGAGAGAGAAAGAGAGAGAGAGGAGAGGGAACAGCTGACCTGAACAAAAGAGAAACTGCACACAAATAAACGCAAGTCCAATACATTGTCTATACTCAAGCGCACTTGTAATAAAGCGCCCAGCCATTGTTGGGCGTGCAAGCCAAAGGGCTCGGCATGGGCACATGCATCAGAAATAAACACAATTTCAATACATTCCCAATAGACAAAATAAATTTTAATTTCCCCCTCCAAAAAAGCACAAAAAAGACAGTGTGGCCTAAGATATTTGCGAGATCTCGCTTGTTTATTTATCGACCTCTCGCTTGAGAGACAAAATACGGGAGAAGGACAAAAAGTGGCTATTTTTTCGGTTGTCGGTTTGAAGCAGGGATCCGCGTTCCAAACACGTCATCGAGCACAGGAAACAACGAGGCATAATTTCCAACATTCTTGTTGTGGTGGTCAAAGTGGAATTCTGATCCACCGATCGTTGGGATGAGGTGTGAGAGCGAGAATGGGAATGCATACCCCGTGTGATCCTCTATCCCCGTCAGCTGGCGGACAAACAACCACGCCCAGAACGTCACAAGATGCGGCCGCACAAGAAGAATGCCCGGAATGGATCCCAGCATTTGAAGTGACATTTCGGCAGGATGCGTTGCGTGGGACACCATTGCAAAGGGCGCCGTGAACACGTGGTGCGGCTGAAAATCAGTCAGAACCGGCGGCGATATATTACAGTTGTGAGATGCCGATTTGGCAGCACTATTAGGGAGCACACGAATACATCAACTTGCTACCTCAAAGGGAACTTCCAATGTCAACACAAAAACACGATGGTGATGATGAAGGCGGCAGAGGATGCCACACAGAATTATATGCATCTCACCTTGTGATAGGCTTTGTAAAGAGACGGCCGGGTGTGAAGGAAGCGATGGTATGCATAGAACCAAATGTCGTCCGTAACAAAGAAAACGGCAAGCTGCCAGAGTATGGTTGCCAAGGAAGGAAGTTCTTCCACAGCCAACAGGCTTTTCTGTTGGACAGAGAGAACGGGAAATAAAACCCAACAAAATCAGAGCCCATCACCACCATTTACAGAAATAAGAATGAATCATTTGCCAGTCACTAGTGAACAGAGCCACACTTCCAATGTTTTGGGTTGATAATAGAAGTTTTACTTACAAGTGCCGGATAAGAAATGAGTGTCAATGGAAGGATGAGACAGGAAAAGTTGATGGCGACCATCTTTGCGGCAAGCAGTTTGAGTGCACGCGTGGGTGGCGTATTCGCAATCTTGTACTAAACAGAGTGGATATTGCAAAGGTGTAGGATTCAAGTCAGTGTCATAGGCGCTGTGCCCATGCATTCCACAGGATATTGCAAAGAAAGAACCACAATAGTATGTGGGTTTGTTACAACAAGATGATCAAATTTGTCAACCGTCATTCATCGGCACTCAGAGATGGGAGCACAGCGTAGAATACGCACAAAAGTTTGCACATACACAGTTTAAACAACGTCGTGCATCCATCTGGATCAGTGCCTGAAAGTTGCATGCTTACCTTTCTGACGAAAGCAAAGTCCATCTCATCGAGAATTGTGTACGGTATTACGCCAATTGCCCATGTTCCACTGCAAAGTGCATTTGACGTCGGCGAAAAGATGTTTCAGTTCCCGGATGACCCCAGAATTAAAGGCATTGCAGCAGACAAACAGTCCAAGATCTGGTTGGCCAATGGATCAAATTCATCGCCGGCACCCTCAGTCGACGGTCGCAACAGTTCCCATTGAAATACGGTCAAGTGCTGACAATATAATCAAGTGCGTACAACTAAAGTGCTTACAACGTTTACAACAACAAGTGCGTTCAATATAAAGTGCTTACAATATCACGGCAAATGAGCACGCCCCATAGAGTTGAAAGTCCGACGACTCGAGTCGCCAGCGATCCCACGTGTCCTGGAAGCGGAACAAGGATAGCATCCTCGTTGACGTGCGATTAGGCACCGCAGACCCCGATTTGGCACCCGATTGGCACGGTCGGTCGGTTAACCAACAACCTCTTGTATGTAGCGGCTTTCAGCTGGTATAATACCTCAACGGAAAAAGCAAAAAGACTTAAGCTTTGAAGCCGCGGCCGGCCGTTCCGGCGGTAGCCGCGTACTTTTGATCACGTGCCCGCTGAAGTGGCACGCAAACTATGCGAGAAATCGCCTGTAGGCAACTCTGGGACAGCCGGTCCAGCCGATGCCGTTGATCTTCTTTATATAAAGTCATATTAAGCATATGGATTGCACGTCCGCTCGATGACGTGCCCACAGCCAAACTGTAGGATAGAAGCCCGCATGTTCTTTGCTGCACAGCGTCCTGTGAAAGATGAGCTTCTTTGTTGTCGTTTGCGGCATGCACAAAATGAAGTCGGTTGGGTGTTGCGACAACTGCATTTATTTTGCCCTCAAATCTCAGTTAATAATATTGTGCATGCCCGTTTATCAGTGTTTTTGCCGCAAAAAAATAGTTTCTCTTCTTCAAAAAGATGGCGCGGAATCTTTTTGAAGATCCTTTCGAAATTCCCCTGCATGAACCGGATCGGCTCCCTTATCTGCCAAAGAGGGAGCTGACGGAAGTCCTGCGGCTGAGCATCATAACGTATACCCAGCTGCAAGTCATAAGAAGCGAGCCCGCCGAAGGGAGCGTGACAGAATGGACGCGCGCTTTGGATGAGACGGACTGCCGCATGCGTGAGCAAATATCTGCGGCGGTGGCTGCCATCACTGGCGAGGTCGACGACCAGGACTACGATGGCGTTGTGGAGACGAGCATGTGGGATCCTGTATGGCTGCAGCTGTATGCTGTTGTTATCTCAATGAACTGCTCCACGCAGGCGAGGGCGTTGTGCGATTTGATGTCTTGCTTTCACGTGCTTCGTTACCCTGATTTTGCTTCTGAAAACGTGCGAGAGAGGCTCGAAGAGGACGCCGTACTCCATCTGCAATTTTTCCGCTGCGTTAACAGCGACTTCCGCCCACTCAGCGCCATTGCTACGTGTGCGGTCGTTGAAGTTGGTGGCGGAGGGGGCATCGGGAACGGAGTCGAGAGGCTCAGTGCGGGGATTGAGAGCATGCTTTCCATGAGCACGGCAATTGACGGAGTGCGCCCCATCCCCGACGCATTGGCACTCCGGATCATCAGGGCAGTCGGCGTTACTGTCACGGGAGAGCTATCTTGGCCCTGGATTGCGATTGATCGCGCGTCGGCCAAGGCGAAAGTCACCCTGGCGGCCGGCAAGGGGGCGCGCTTTCGATCATCACTCGAGCGGGCCCACATGCGGGCGACTGCGGCGCTTGGGTCACTGCTCGTCGCCAGCCAACAGCAAATGACGCCAACTGCAACAGCGATTGGTGAATCCGTGCCGCGCAGGGGCAAGTACTCCGTTGCGGCCGACTTGGTTCGGATAGTCGCGTGGTCTGACGGAAAGGCCTGGATCGAGTCGGATGGTGGTGATGCCGAGGCGTTTTTTCGCACGCTGCGCCGCGTGCTTGACAAGAAGAGATGCGCGGCGGATCTGTGCTGTCGCAGCAATTGTGTGTGTGAAGTGAGGCGTGCGTTTGTTGAGATGTGTGCGGGGAGATTGTGTGTGGAGAGCAACGCAGCATCCTTCCTCGTGCGCGTGGGGGGCGTCGTGTCAAACCACAAGCACCGGCTGGCGCCCATTGTTACAGAGGCGGCAAAGTGCATTGCCGTAGCGTCACGTGCGAGCCCTCTGTCGTGGTTTCTGTTGAAGTCGTTTGAGGCCGCCTGCTGCGTCATCTCCGAATTGGTGCGATTGAACTCGACCGTTGAGGTCGCGCCTGTGGAGGCAAAGCCAGGCAAACGGAAGGGCTCCGTCGGCGCCACCCGCAAACAGCCAATCCCAACAACAACAACAACAACGACGACGACGGCGACGACGACGACGACGGTGACCGACCCCCATTCCATACAGCGGGGTACATTTGCACCTGCAGAGGCTGAACTGCTGACACTTGGGCTGGGAAGTGGTCTCTGTGCCCGCCTGTCAACGCTCGCGGGCGACCCATTGCGCGAATACGAGGCGAGAGAGCGCGCCTTTAAGTTTCAGTATTCAGCAAAAGTCACGAATGCACATGCCGCCAACACGGCATTTCACGGCAAAAAGTTGTCGATGGAGGACGACCAAGCGCAAGTGGGATCAGATTGGCCATCTCTTGTCTCGAACGGGTGCTTAATTGCTTACACGTGCTATCGTGCCCTCGCCGCAACAATTCGTGCCGACCAACGCATTATTTCGCGCAAAGACCTGGAGAACCCACTCAACACGTGCAGACTCATTCGAATCGCATTGCGTCACCTTGCAGCCACTTTTATGTCACGGGACCCCGAAGCGGGAGTGCTTGTCGCCCAGTTTCTCGTTGATGTGATTTCCACTTCGGGAGGGTTTCTCGGCATCTCGCGCCCTCTCAGCGACATTATGACTGTGTCCACGCCTACGTTGCATCCGCCCGAGATCGACAGCGAATTCCCCGACGACCTCAACAACACTTTCACCATCCTCTCAACCCTCGCCTTCAAAAACGTCCCAATGGACGGCATGCCCACGGAGCCACGCGGAGAAGTAGACTTCATGACCATATGGTGCATGTGTCGCCTTCAAACAATGGGCGTCAAGTGCCAGTGCGACCGCTGCCAGGCGGGCGTATCGGCGCAATCAAAGTGGGAGCTGCGCTCATTGCATGCGCACGGATTTGGCGAAATGGATGTGTCGATGCTGATAAGTCGCAACCGAAATCGGATACTCGCAGCGGTTTACTGTGGCGAGTGCAACAAAGAGGGGAGATGTTTTACAGAGTCAAGGTGCGCGTCGTGTCCGTGTGGGTGGCACGTCCTGATGGCCAACGAATCCATGGTCGAAGACCATGATGCGAGTAGCGCCAGCTTTTGCATTACGAGCCTCACCTCTTTCGTCTTGGCCACGCCTAAAGCCCGGGGAGAGGAACGATCGGAATCGACGCCAGCAAAGCAACGCCTGCGTGAAAATTCAGAATCGTCTGGTACAAACTCGGACTCCCCCTCGCAAAGCCATATGCATGGCCCGTGTGTGGACGCATTGCAGGCCGAGTGTGTGGCGAAGGAGAAGGAAGGCTTAGTAGTCCCTTCAGTCCTCGGCAAAGAGCGTGCGTGTGAGCAGTGTGGCGCCAGTGGCGTTGTGTTGCGAAAGTGCGCCGGATGTGCAGCGGTTCGATACTGCTCAAGGGGCTGTCAGTCTGATCACTGGCAAACACACCGCACACGTTGCCATCCACGCGAAGAATAATTTGCTGCTGCGGGGGTGGCGGGGGAGGTTGGAATGTGTTGTAGCGTGCATCCCTTCTTGCAGTGAAGGCGTGTTGCTGTGTTGCTGTTGTTGCTGTTGTTGCTGTTGTTGTTGTGGTTGTAACTTTGCATATACCACAAGGGTTTGGTAATAATTGTTGTCATTCGCGTGGCGTCCATCAGTGACGTCACATACAGCACGACATTGTCTCTCAAGCGTACGCATGTCTAGAATACAGAATGTTTTGCAGACGAGGTATGAGTGTGTGCTTCATTATTGCGGCACACTCTGATCTCTTTCAAACGTGCACATCGGCGATGGAGTTTTGGAGAACTTTTGGTGCAAAGTGAAGCACATGAAGATTCATCTCTGGTTCGTTTTTTCCAGAGGGAATCGGTAAGTGAAAGCACAGAGGCAATGCGCACGCAACGCACAACAATTACAAGACAAAAAAACACAATTGAAAACGATTTCGCGGGACGCGCATAACGGAGTATGTGGCAGAAAAGACAAGAAACTAAGTTGGTATACAGCAAACATGGCACAGTAATACGACCCACATGTAATTGCTAACAAATACATAGCACAGGCAACAGACACTACCGATGGCGATCCCAGGTAGGGCATCAGGTGAGTGTGCTTCGCGGTGTGCCAAAATCCACCAACTCCTCCTGAATGGGACTAGTTATGAAATCATATGCCCTGGAGCTCGCAGGCGATTCCGTGGTGGAAGGAGCGATGCTGAAATTGCCGTCACTGTCATACTCGGACCCGCTGTCTGGGTCCACGCCACTGCACGTCCATGCACGCAGACGAAAATAAGAAATGTGCAAAGGATAGGTTGTTGGTTAGTGATACATTCTTATATATACATATGTTCATTCGGGCTCCACAAAAGAGTAGGATTAAAGTCAGTGCCTTCGGCGCTGTGCCCATGGTCTCCACAGGCTCCACAAAAGAGAAAAGAAAGGACGGCAGCATTTCTTGATGATAAGAGAATGGCCTGGCAGCGAGACAGTCTCCTATAAAGCGCTAACAGCACTTATTGTATCATTAGTCACAACAAAAAAATCTAAATAAAAACAAACCCAAAATGAAACAACAACAAAAAATGAAAAGCAACCAACAAGGACTACGAAAGAGCATCCGTCCCAATAAACCCTACCTCACTGGCGAGCCGCCGTGTGTGATCTTGCGCATGGCCGCATCGATCTTTGATAGGGGCACGCCAATGAATCGCCCGAGGCTCATGTGACGCGTTTGGAATCCCTCGCGGAAAACCTTTCCCTCGACGTCGACCTTGAGCGAGTATTTTCGGAAAAGCTTTCTGTGTAACGGCTTCGTGACGAAATAAGTGTGGATCCACTGGCCCACAGTTAAAACAATACACGCAGAGCCAAGCATGAGCATCACTGCTTCCATCCACGCGAGTGCAGAGTTGAAGCGGGACTGAAAGTTGTCGAGGCGAGATTCGTTGATTCCCTCCGAAATTATAAATGAACTTCGCAGTTCTATGGTGGCGACGAGGACGAGATCGAGTAGTAGCAACGTCTCGGCCCAGTGATCGCGCGATCGCACATAAGGACGGCACACGAGGTTCGACATGAAGATGGCGAGAATGAGGGCCCACAGCGCAAAGGCGCGAGAAAATGGATCTACGATAAACACGGCGGCGATAGTGAGAACGAATCGGCGGAAGAAAAGCATGCTCTCCCAATACACCATTGCCGGGCGATACGCGTCGCTGATGATGCGCACCATAGTGCTCGTTGTACGACTCGTTTTGTTGGGGTCGCGGCGTGCAATGAAGAAGAGGGCAACAGGGAGCGAGAAGAAAATGGGCACCAAGCACCACACGGCATACTGCCAACCGGAGTAACAGACGACATTGGCAGCCCGCAAGAGTCGCAGGTCGCCGGCCAACTCGACACACTGCAGCAGCTGAAACGTTGTCTTGAGGGCGGGGGCGTACACAAATAGCACGACAGTGAAGAGGGGTCCAAGATTGACCTGCATGAAAGAATTATTCGAAATGGAGCAATAAGACATCCAACCGACCGAGTTTCAGCCAAGATTGAATTGCAGAGAAAGACACAGAAATGGATATCAATGCAACGAGCGCGAGTTCCATGCACACATGTACGCACAGGCACACACACACATACACACACACCTTCTCCCGCGCGGAAAAGGGCTTGTTCTCAATCAGTCCCTGCGCAACCTTGACGGAGTGCCGGTACCATTTGTACAGCAGATGGAGCAAGGTAATGACGAAGGCGACAGCCAACAGGATAACAAGCGGTACCCAGTCAAAGGCCACCCGCTGCGCCGCGGTCATTCCCTTGAGTATGCAGAGGTCTTTGGAAGACGCGCTGTCCAGCCCAAAGGACGACGCAATAATGCTGTTGATGCTATACACAATGTCCCCCTGCGTGTCGGTGCCCACCGTCACGACAAGTTCGGCAATGTAGGCGAACTGCGTGATCGTCTTGAACATGCCAGAGCGCGCCGTTGCCACGAAAAAGAGAATGATGACAATCACGCAGCAGACAAGAAAGACTGACACATAGTACGTGGGGGCGTCGTTGCAGGTCGACGTGTCTGATGTCGTGAAGACGAGAGAGAGAGGGGGGGGGGGGGGGGGGGGGATGCAGGTTGCATTCAGTACATTGTATGCATTCTTGAATACAATACAACAGGCACAGCAAGAACAGCAGAGCCCACAAAGACCCAGGAGCATCACCGCAGATTTCACTCACCCATGCAAAACCCGAAAAACATAGAAAGCGACTGTCCCTCGGGGCACCCGGAGCACACGAGCCCCGTTCGGTTCTTCTTGCACGGCGATATGGCACACGAGGCAACGCTGTCGCAGCAATAGCCAAACGGACATTTGATAGGCTCCACATCCTCCGCACTGTAGTGAAGGTAGTAGAAGGGACGCGGCCGAATCGACGCTCCCTTGTCGCAGAATGCCCCAAATGGGCAGTCGAGGCACGCGACGCTCTTTGCGCTCGTACCGTTCAGGATGCTGTAGGTGCCTGTGGGTGCGCAGTCCGTGTCATAATGTGGGGTAGGACAAGGATCAGGCGGGTATAAGCGGACGCAGGGACAAAATGAATGAGAGTCCACGAGTGGATTGGGGGGGGGGGGGGGGGGGGG
>CALSCR010003589.1:0-13631 GCA_943704495.1 Pigoraptor chileana | reverse complement strand
GTGTGTGTGTGTGTGTGTGTGTGTGTGTGTGTGTGTGTGTGTGTGTGTGTGTGTGTGTGTGTGTGTGTGTGTGCATGTGTGTTGCAGAAATGGGGCCTGGGTCAAACGGACTGAGTGCTTTCATCGATGCTTCAGTTGCAAAACTCTTCAGAGTCTTACTGCGCGAGACAGAGATAGTTGGTCTTAAATGTTCGTGTTTGTATGTGTTGTGTGTGTGTGTGTGTGTGTGTGTGTGGTGTGTGTGTGTGTAAATGTACCCGAAGTTAATTTCATCCGGGGGTGTCTTTCGGTGACTCAGCAGGCAGCCAATCACGCGCGTGTCCGTATGCCCTCCACCAATCACAGAGCGCCCCTCCCAGTTTGCACCAATCACGGCGCACCTGGTTCCACTTCCGAAGGCGTTCTCAGCCATGATTGTGTGTGTGATGTTGCAATCTGCAGCACACCGCCATCCCCAATCCCCTCTGTGTAGTTTCGGAGCGACCAAACGGGGAATCGCTGGTACACGACTGTACCACACCTCCATGTTAACAACATAGCGTCAAGAAAGGGATGCAGCAGACGATGACAGCACTCACCTACCCCAGTTTGTGACTGCACAGCGGTACTCAACAACCAATCTCCAGTCCGAACGGAACGAACTCGATCAACAATGGCCGCGTCCGATTCCTCTGACTCATCGTTTGATGACATTTCTCCGACTCATGTCGTTGAGTTCTTTTACGACATGCGCTTCTTGCACGTCCAGTGTGATCATATCGGCTGTGAGAAGATCGTCAAGCTAGGGTCTCTCCGCAAGCACAGGCTGGCTTTCCACATTGGCACGCTGAAGTATGTGTGTCGCCTTGAAAAATGCATCACGTGCAAGGACACGCCTAAGAGATTCAAGACTGATTCCACGAGGGGAATGCATGAAATAAGGGCCAAAAGGCGGTGAGTCTAAGTCAATTTTCAGAAAGCCACTCTCTACCACCGTCGTCCATTCTGTTATTTTACTATGTTTCGATTTTCACTAATCTTCATTTTCGTTTTTGTTTGTGTTTTTCAACTGAAGGATGGAAGCCGCGAATCCACTGGCAGCCAGCACAGGTTGTCCACAATCGGCCATCGATGTCACTGTGGACTGGGATGCCCGAGAGTGGGAGTGGCTCATTGAAGGTGCGAACTGGGGTGGGTTGAAACGGAATCTCGCACTAGTATAACACTGCCGGACTTCGACGGAAGTGGCATGACAGCGTATGATGACTGTCCCGAGTCATCGTTTCGAACATTCGGATTAACTTATTGTATGCATTGTCGGCCGGCCCATTTCCGACAATGTAGCCGTCAAGAATCGCATGACGACAGCACTGGAGGAGCGTAGCAAAACAGGCGAAGCGCTTTGAATCCTTCTTTCATCTCACCCACATCTTTCAGTGACGCACGTCACGACACGCGGCATTCTCCTCTCGGCATCAGTCCGCCGTGACAAGAAATAAGAAATCAACTGGCACTGAACAGCCAGTTAGGCACGCATGCCGGCAAAGCAACAGGTTATCCCGACTCAATGGCATGCCATTGAATAATGTTCCCGACTTTCTCGCCTTCCGATTTTTTTTTTATGACTCCGAACGATTTTTTTCTTTCTGTGTTTTTTTTGTCCCCGAATACATATGAAAGCGGCCCAAAAATTTTCATTAAAATTTCAGTCAGCCGGATTCAGTGCCGGCAAACGGCCGAACAACACGATGGCAGTTACTGATACAATCCAAGTCGTCACAAGAGGTCTTTACTGTTTCAGAAAGTGCAAAAACAGTCGACTGACATGCAGACAGACAGACATTCGCAGAAAAATGAGCTTCCGCCGGCGGATGATTTGACGAAAAACAGCCAACTGATATATCGGCCGGCCGTTGTCATGTGGTCACGTGACCGGTCATCGTCCCATAAGCTCGGGAATGTGCGACGAGCGCGCTGATATTGCCGTTGGTCGTCGCAAAGTTACGCTTTTTTCTTCAGAGCCTTAAACTAATGAGTAAGGAAAATAACGGATCCGAGTGACGTCGGATCGCTCGATTTATGATCGAAACTTATTCAATTTCTGAAGGGCACACAGGACGCCGAGAGTACTCGCCGCGCACACCTACCTCGCGTTGTGTGGCGGGGAAACCGAGCGGCCTCCGCATCCCTCCCAAAAAATGCACTTTTATGATTCTCGAGAGAGATCTCTGGAATGCAAACTCATTTCTTTTTTATGCAAATCTAATGAAAATAATAATAAAAAGGGCAAACAATAATCGCTCCCGTACTCGCACTCCTTCCCGCTGTTTTTTGACAGGCGATCACTTAAAGTTCCACGGCATACCTGTGTCTTTGTATTGTAACGGCCATGAGAAAGTAACAGAATACTTCCTTCCTGCACATCGTCATGTTTAACAACTATAGAATCAAGAACCTGAGACTATAGTTGCACAAGATAGTGTAATACGTGGAGCAGTGGGGACTGATGCAGTGCGTTGAATGCCGTCGCACTCATAGCAGTGTGCGCGAAAGGTAGGGTTAGAGATAAATTTTGCAGGGTTTGGGCTGCGGTGCGTAGCAGTTTTCGCACTCACGGTCACCCACAAAAGGGGTGCATTCCTTCAGTACTTTGTTTTCAGACTACCCACAACATTGGTAAAGCATACAACAAAAAAAGGTTTGGCTTTTGCAGACCACATATTTCAAACAAGAGACACGACCCACAACATTGGTAAAGCATACAACAAAAAAAGGTTTGGCTTTTGCAGACCACATATTTCAAACAAGAGACACGACCCACAACATTGGTAAAGCATACAACAAAAAAAGGTTTGGCTTTTGCAGACCACATATTTCAAACAAGAGACACGTCTTTCTACACTGTACGTGTGGTGATATAGCGTTGCTCTATTTCTGCGTTGCTGCTTCTTTCTGAATAATATTAATAGGCAAAATGGCGCGCATAGTGACGCGGGATGAGCTGTCAAAGCACGCTACCTTCGCCGATGGCATTTGGATGGTCATCGCTGGGAAGGTCTACGATCTCACAAAGTTCTTCAAGGAGGTATGCTTACTTACTTATTGATAATAATGTCTTTGTTGATCCTGGAAGACGTTGTGTCTTGTTTGCCAAGCATGTTCTCATTCCGTTTTAATGCGCAACCATGCCGTCGCAGCATCCTGGAGGCGAAGATGTACTGTTGGAGCACGCTGGAGAAGATGCAACCAACGCCTTCGAGGATGTCGGTCATTCGCGCACGGCACGGGATCTATTGGATGACTTTTACGTCGGTGACTTTCAAAAATAAGGACCCGTCTCTTTGATAGTTTGTGCGCGTCGTATTTGTGCTTCATTTCTGGTGCACTGACTCCTGCGTTCGCACCTGAAAGGTGTGGGAGACGTCAACAAAGGCTGTGCACCAACCACGCCGAAAGCAATTGTCACGCACAAACAAGAGAGTGGTCATATATACGGACATGTTCATTTTTAGCAGCAGGCATGTCCTGTCTCCAAAGTGTACGTTCGCAGCCAAGTGATGGGGTAGCGGGCCAACAACAGAAAGAATTGAATGTCTGAGATTATGATTTGTTTTGGTTTTCTTTTTTTGCTTGTGAAGCTCCTCACTGATCCAGCAAACAGAGGCAACAACGACAAAACGCAGCAGAGAGACAGATAACAAAGAGAGGGAAAGATCGATTACAACAAAGACCAACAGTGAGACAAATGTGCACGACGACAACAAAGCATAGCGCACGCCAAGTCAGCAGTTAGCACCATGGGCATACACATGCACACACAGAGACACGTGCGCGCACATTAGGTATTGGCACAATGCTTAGTGGGCTGAGAGGCAGTACTTGGCGTAGGCAGCAGCGTCCATCAGTTCCTCTGCCTGCTTGGGCTCAGACAGCTTGATCTTAAACAGCCATCCTACAACATCAAAAGCACAGATGAACAAACACACACGCACACACACACACATGGATATATACAAACACACATACACGTTAGAAATTAAGCAAAAAATGAGCAGCATGAATTAGCGAGGTGAATTATGGTGCGATTCCTCAAAACATCAGTGAGAGAAGACAAACAATTCGTCATGTTTGCATGTGGTGGTTGGGTGGCCGTGTTTGGTATGAAGGAAATGGATGGTGAGAGCAAGTAAAATTAACATGCGTATGTAAGTGGGAGTGCGTGTGAGTGTGAGTGAGTGACAAGTGGGATCAAGTCCGTTTCGTACGCTACGCCCATGATCCACAAAAGACGAGATGTGAGATTCAAGCCAATGGCCTCAGCAATGAAAGACAAATATGTAGGTGTAAGCGAGAAGAGCACGTGGGAAATGTGTCGCTGTTTCTACGATTTCTATGAAAGAGCTATAGAGACAAGTTATATTTACAACTGTATGCCTGAGTGCACCAATGTGTCTAGTCTCGTCTAGAGTTGGCGAGGATGCAGCGTACCCACCCTTCTCATAAGGAGACGAGTTGATGAGTGCCGGCTGTGAGCGCAGCTCCTCGTTTGCCTCCACAATTTCGCCAGCAACGGGCGAGTAGACATCGCTGACAGCCTTCACGCTCTCGACGGCGCCAGAGGTGCCTAAGGTGTAGAAGTATAGAAGATCGTGTTTCAAAATCACATTACTGATCGCAATGAAACCGCGCATTTCTTGAAAGAAACACATAGCAAACCACTTATTTCGGTTCATGCACGATACTCCCATCGACCAATAATGAGGCCAGACTCACCCTCCTGCTCGACCTTTGTGCCAGGAGCGGGGAGGTCGACGAACACAACGTCGCCGAGAGAGTTTGCGGCATAATCGGAGATGCCGACCTTCCCAACGCCATTGCTAATGCTGATCCACTCGTGTGACTTGGAATACCTCAGGCCCGCGGGAGCGGCTTTATAAATGATCAGGAATCATTGGGACAAACGAATGAAGGATGAATAAGTTATGGCGTATTTGTTGTGTGAAAAATGCCCCACGGCTGGGCAATCACAACGGCAAAGATCAGTCCATTGAGCAATAATATGATTTGAAATAAGGCAACCGCATCCACAAGAGTATTGAGTGCAATTAAAATCCAGGAAACGCACCAACGGATGCATAGCACCTGCGCACGAGGGACACCAATGCAGAGCCGTGGGTGGGCGCGGCACGGAGCACTGCAGACTGGCGAGCGATGGCAAGCATTGTTGCGATTTGTGCGTGGATGCAGCGAACAAAGTGTTTCTGTGTGCTGTTCTCTGTTCAATTTGTGTAGAAGTGGGGAGGCGCCTTCAAAAAACGATGCGTTGAGTGAGAGGGACTTCGGGGAGAAGCAACCAGCTTAGGAGAAAGAGAGGGAGAGGTGTGAGGACGACGGCTGCAAGTGACGCGTGTTTGGGGCATTATTCCAGTGCTTAATCGCAGTATTCACACACATAACAAATCAGCATTTTAATAACCTTCTCATTTCAATTAGAATTAAGTATTGGTTTGTTAGTAGGATCGTCGTCCTTCTCTGCGGATGTCTGACTCAACCCTGCAATCCCTCTCCATCCATCCATCCATAATCCATCCATCATCCATGTATCCATCCATCCATCCATGCATCCATCCATGCAACCTTGCATGCATTCGCCATCCCCCTTCCTCTTGCTTTACATTGCAGATGTGTGCTTGTTGCTGCTTTTGTGCAAGTAAGCCGTTACTTACATTTAGCATCCCCGGTAGGATATTTGCTATTTCATTGCGGATACATCGCAAACTAAACCAAACGATTTTTGGGACAAAATCGACTTGAGTGCTTATATCGACAAGAACTCGTGACGCTTCCGACATCGATCGACTGCCTCTGCTGTGTTTGCCTTCTCTTGCGTGCGTGTGGGAAGCTGGGGCGCGTCACTTGTGCGCACGAACAGCTGCGACAGTCTCGGTTCGCATCTTTCATCACACACAGACGTCGGGAAGCCACTGCACGCCCGTTGATGGGCGTTTCGGTCGTCCTTTGCGTCCCAGCGTGCGGCGTGTAAGTTGCAACACTCGCCCATTCGGGATCAGTTGTCCCTCGTTGAGGGGCTTTTGGGGCTTTGCGTGTCGAAAAACGAAATTGAGCGGAGATACCATTGAAGATACGCCTACTAGATGTCGGCAGCTGCAGGCGGCGGGGCAATTACCCCGTCGTCGCTTGGAGATAAGAGTGTTGGAGACCGTGATCTTGCTGCAAAAGCAAAGGAGCGGTTTGATGCGAGGGACTTTGATGGGTCCATCCAGGTGCGCATGCGTTCAGTGTGTTATGTGTGTCTTTGTCTGCGTCTGTTGATTGCGAGCGTATGTGTTCTTAATGCTGAGGAGCACCGGACATATCGGTTACGGGAGTGGAATTAGAGTGGAAATTGCTGGCACTGTGGCGAAGGTCCGCTTGCATTTGTCTTCTTTGACTATATTGTCCTTGTGTTGGGTTCCATCTGGATCTGTTGGCTCTTGTTGGAAATGGTGCTGCTATATTCATGGTCAATTGTGTCTGTATGTGGCGTGCGCAGATTCTGCGACAGCTTTTGAAGGCGCGGGAAGGAGATGCGAAGGTGGCACATAATATTGCCGTCGTAGAATACTACAAGTCACAATGTTCAGCAACCGAGGAATTTTTGGCATCGCTTGCAAAGATTTCCTGGAATGGATCGATGGAGGGTGAATCGGTGGGTTTTTGGTTGGTAAATTTGAGAGATGTAATTTCTTCTCTTGAGAGGAGCGGGATTACTTGAAGATTTTCCATGCGTTCCATGCTATATATATATATTAGTATATATATGTGTCTGTGAAGTCACAACAATGAATCCTCTTGGGTCACAACAGCGCCTACGACACTACGGCACTAATCTGAATTCTACTACTCGCATCTCTCTTCCTCTTTTTCGCGGCGGCGTTTTCAGAACGGAGATGTTGGTGGTGACGAGATTGAGAGCAGCGTCGCAATGTATAATCAGGCCGTTATTCTCATTCAGACGAGGCAACATCTTGGCGCAATTGCAATACTCGAACAGCTTTACCGACGGATAGAACCGATTGAAGAGACGCTTGCACGGAAGATCTGCTTTGTTCTATTGGATCTATATCTCTCCCGCGGTGACGCCGACAAAGCCGGATTTGTGATGGCGTACCTGGAAAAGACGCTGAATGCGGCGGCGGCGGCAGCTGGTGGGAAGGGCGGCGCTCAGTCGGCGTCGGCGGAGACTGGCGGTCAGACGCAAACCGCAAAGGATGGATCATCCAAGGAGTCGAAGGAGCAGAGCGATGCGTCTGTGCGACAGATGAAGCTACAACTGCATGTGTACAAGGCGCGATTCCATCTGCTGACACGGTCAATCAAGGCGTGCAAGCGGGAGATCAAGTCTGCGCTCAACGCAAGCAGCCAGAATCCGACGGCGCTGTTTCTCAAGAGCAACTTTGAATATTGCAGACAAAACTACCGCAAGTCTGTCAAGCTGCTCAATAGCTGTGTGCCGCGTGCATCGGATCCGCAGCAGCAGCAGCCGTCGCCCGCCGTCGCCGCCCAACTCCAGAGGGACTGGCACGCCGTGGCGGCAATGTACTTTAATGATCTCGGTGCGGTGCATCACCAGATGCGCAGGCATGCCATGGCGTCTTATTACTTCGGGCGCGCATTGAAGGAGAATCTGCTGGTGTACCAGGGAAGTGCGGTCTCTACCGATGGTCAGCGCCGCAACTTGTCGACGCTTGCGCGAGATAGGCGCTATGAGTTGCACGTGAACAGCGGTGTGCAGCGGCTGCTCACTGGCGACGCCCATGGAGCATATGCGTCACTCCATGCTTCGCTTCCCGTGTTTTCTGGAAACCCGCGCGTGTGGCTTCGCATTGGCGAGGCGTGCATAGCCGTGTACGTTGATGAGTCGTCGTGTCAGAAGAGGGCTGTGGTGGCGGGTGAGGCAGCCTCGCAAGGTACTGGGTCGTCCCTTGCGCTGGATGCGCGGCTGTATGCAGTTGCGGGTGAGGAAGGACGTCGCGTGATTGCAGCAAGTGCGCTTGCCTTTGATGCTAACGCCGGCGCGGGCGACAGGACGTCGTCGGAGGCAGCGGCTGATGGGTCTTCGTCCACGTATGTGAATGGCACCGCACAGGCGGGCGGTAGTGCGGGTGTTGCGCCGACGCCGAGTCTGTTGTACGCCGAGTGGTGCCTATTAACTGGGCTTGCCGTGCTTGCTCACCACTGCAACGCGCCCAAGCAGTCGGCGTCGCAGCAGCTTCAGTCGGTGTCGGGGTCTGGACAGCAGCAGCAAGGAGAGAAGGAGACTGGGGCACATGGGGCACAAAACGGGTCAACCCACACTGGGAATGGTCACGTGGGAACCAACACACCCCATGCGCCCGCGACGCCCACGCCCGCCTTTGAGCCTCCGATCACGTGCCCGGGTCAGTGCGGGAGCGGCGGTATGGTGCGTCCCGGGGAGTTTGTGTCTCTGCGGTGTGCGCTGCTCACGGCACTGTCGTTTGTGCAGCTGTCCCTGGAGGACTACGGCGCCGCGCTCGTCTCTGCAAACGCTGTCACTGCGGAAGATGGGTGCCCGGGTCAGCTAGGGTTGGTTGAGTGTCCATAATTGTGGATGTCGTGGCGTGTGCATGCTGCGCGTGTCATGTGGGGTGCCGCAGAGAAAGACTTGATGTGTTGGTTGCAATTGGATCCGGTTGTGGCTGTCTGCAGATATGGCTGCGAACTCAACTCGGACACACACAATGATTGATTGTATTTTTTCAACTTCTTTTGTTTCATTATCTGTCTTGTCCATCAGATTCCTCTCGAAGTTATACGCCGCAGAGGCTCTCGTGCAACTCGGTCGTGTGCAGGAAGCAGCCGCGCGGTTGGAACAGCTGCGCCCCGAGGACGCCGACTCGATGCTGGACCATCTTCGACAGGAGCAAATGCAGCAGCAAACTGCGACAGCGGACTCTGTCTCCCGCTCGCACACTGTCGTGTGGCGCGATGACGCACTGCTGACGGTGCGGCCGCGCACGCAACTGCCGACGGCGGGTGTTGCCCTTCTCGTCAATCTCGCGGCTGCGATGGCGGCAAAAGGCGATCTGGACCAGGCGAGAGCATGTATTCGACGCGTGGCAGTCACGTGCGAGGCTGTTGGTGCGCCCGTGCCTCCGCACGCCATCGTCATGTCTGCCTATATTGACATTCGCAGGGGTGGGTTGTGTATTGTGTGGTGTTGGACAGACGTGTGCTGTGCGTTGTTACTATTGTGAGCGTCGGCGGTGTTGTTACACACTTGTTGATTCGCCGATGCATGTGGTCTAGCTATTGATTCCACTGTTGTTTGTGTGGTCCACTTTGTAAGCGACACAGGTAGAACTAGCATAGCTTACACACACACACACTCACTCACACTCACTCATTCACTCACTCACTCACTCACACACACACTCACTCACTCACTCACTCATTCACACACTCACTCACTCATTCACACACTCTTCGTCTTGTGGAGTCCATGGGCACAGCGCCTAAGACTCTGACTTGAATCTTACATCTCTCGCGCGTCTCGCTTTGGGTCGATGGGCTTGTTCTAAGGCAATTTGAGTACGGATGGACTCTCGTGTTAACAAATGTCATTTCTTATACTTTGGCTCTCTCCCTACACAAACAGGAGACCGAGTCGGCGCCCTTGAGTCGATTCGCAACTATCGCCTCAGTTCCTCGGGTGCCAGTGCGCAGGCCCCACCACCGACAGCAACAACAACAACCGCCACTACTGCTCCAGCCGCAGCCGCGCACGTGACCACCTCTGCGTCGGTTGTATCCGGGGGTGCATCGCATGCTGCACGTGGCGGCAACGGCAGGGGCAATACCAGGTAGCCGGACTTAGGCTGCCCATTACACGAGAAGCACTGGCGGTGTGTTGCGTGTATGGTGGTGATGATGATGAGGGAGTGATGTCTGTCGTCCCGCCCGCACTCGCACAACCAAAAGACGCTCCTCTTGACTCTGGGTTGGGAAATCCTCATTAAACAATAACAGTCTTTCACTTCAATGGTGCTGTGTATCTCGTGGGGTGTTCGGGGCATTCGGTTCTTTGCTTTTCCTCAATTCATTTGTTGATACCGGGTGCGCAACTTTAATTACGAAAGTTGTGGCCGCTTAAGTCCTCCAGTGAAGCAACTGGCGCAACTTGCGCAATCCACCGATGGACAGCACGCACAATCAAACATACACTGTTCAATTCCTGTGTGCGAGTGACCTCAACTCGAGGTCTGGCGCATTCGACGACGACCGCACCCGCTCCTCACTGCCCACACCAAGTTGCTCAGATGCCGGCGCCTGAGGCGGGGCGTTTTCCATGATGCCATCGCCTCCGTAGCTGCCAGTGTCGTCGTCGGGATCCTCCTCGTCGCCCTCCTCCGCAGATTCGAGCGTGCTTGTCGACAGTGTGTGCTGCCTTCTCGACAAGCTTTCTACTCGCGCAAACTGTCGCATTGCATCGGATGGGCTTCCGCTATCCCCGTTGGGAAACGGCGGTGCTGTCTGGCGCAAGCGCGCCGACTTGTCGAATTTGTTGATGGACAGAGTGAGTTTAAGCCTAAGGTCAATGTTGGGTGCGCTGCGATCACGCTTGAGACGCGGCTTTTTCAGCGATTCGGCTGTCGGGGTACATGGGAGATGTTAGGAGGTAAGTCAGTGTCTTTGGCGCTGTCCCCATGGACTCCACAGGGTGCGTAGGGAACTCGTGTTATTACGTAAAAGAGACAATAGAGTTCACAAACACACGAGGCTACAGCCAAGGGGAATGGATATATATATAAATATATATATTATATACACATGCACACACACACACACACACACACTGACCTGTAAACTGCGAGATGGCACTCTTGAGCTGCAGTCTCCGCGTCACGTCATCCCGCTCGAGTGCTGCAAAAATGTCCGTGATGCCTGGTGGCCGATTAAGCGCCTGCGACGCACCCCCCGGCACTGTCACACCTATGCCGCCGACAGCACCGGACACACCGCCACCGCCACCACCACCACCACCGGACGCAATTGTCTCTCCGCGCTGTGACTCTGGTCCGGACTGTGATGCGTTGGCGACAAAACTGGGAATATGCAGCTGCGACCCATGCATCGACGGTGCGTTGGCTCCGGTGGACACTCCGGCGGACCCACGCTGCTGCGGACGCGGCGAAGGCGGTGCCAGCAACCCATACGACATTACACCAACCTTCCCCGCCTTCGGGAGGGCGTCGTGGTCGCGCTCCTGCTGTTCTCGCAAGATGGATGACATTGTGCGCTTCCGAGACCCCTCGGCCTCCTCGCGTGCACGGAGTGCGCGTGCAGCATCCACGGCCTCCGCCCTCTGTCGCACAGCCTCGTGCATGGTAGCAACAAGTTCCTCGCTCTTGGCACACTGCAGCGGCGTCTGCTCGCGTGCATTAAGGCTGTCAATCCGCGCGCCACCGACAATAAGTATGCGCACAATGTCGCCATAATCCCACCGCGACGCATTGTGGAGCGGTGTGTCTCCTCGCTTATTGGCAATGTTCGGATTCGCGCCGTGCGACAAGAGCAGCTGCGCACACCGCACGTGACCGTTGGCGGAGCACATGTGCAGTGGTGTGTTCCCTGCATTGTCTCGCGCATTCGTCTTTGAGCGGCGCGCCAACAGCATCTCCGCGACCTCCGCGTGGTTGTACTGGCACGCGTAGTGCAGAGCGGCTTGCCCCCCGGATGTTCGGGCGTTCGGCTCGGCGCCCACTTCAAGCAGCAGCTGCACAATGTCAGCGTGACCGTGCTGTGCGGCTGCATGCAGCGGAGTGCGTGTCTTGTCGTCGCGGTCTGTCGGGAGAAGCCCCCCGCCGCCGGGCTGGTCCTCCACCTTTTGGCATTTGGGACACTGGCACAGCGGATGGCACACGCCGTCTCCCCCATTGTTGCTGTCGTTGTTGTTGGTGGTGCTGCTGCTGCTGTTACTGCGGGATCGTCCGGTTGCAGGAGACGACACGCCCGACGACGGCCCCGCACTCGCAGGAACGCGCGCGATGGCCCTCGTTGCACGCAGTTTGAATTTCACAAGCTCTATATCGCCTTCCTCAATTGCCACGAACATTGACTTGATCTCCCGCTCCCGCTCCAGCTCCTCCGGGTTGGGCTCCCGCGATGAGAGCGGTGGGGGTGCTGGCGTCAGGCGCTCAATGTCCTGAAGATCTTCAGAGTCCGAATCACTATTGTTCATGGAGGGACCGCCGCTCGCGTCACGGCTCCCCATTGCAACAATTCCACTTGCAGTCCGTGCCATTCCCGGCGATCCATCCGCGTTCATGCCACCACTGCCACCACTTCCACTGCCACTGCCACTGCCACCGACGCCTGCGCGTGGAGAGGAGAATCCAGAGTGTGCGTGGAGGTCCTGCTGCAATAGCTCATTGATTCGATCGGCGACCTACATGTGGCACGCGTTGCACATTGATTTTAATGTGAGGATGTCGTGAGTGCTTCTTTGCTTTTTGGTGATACTTTTTTTCTTGGGGGGGGGGTTGAAGGACGGTGCTTATACGGACGTGAATACGCGCATCCTTATCCATACAAATACACACACGCACATCTACACGCACACACTCACAAAAAACACACCTTCTTGTTCTGTGCGCACTGGATGGGCGTCTCGTTCTTCTTGTTCCGCGCAATCAACGCGCCGTGCTTCATGAGCAGTCCAACAATCCAAATATACCCCCACTTTGACGCATTGTGAAGTGGCGTCATTCCCCTGAACAGATCGTTAACACAACAACAACACGAAAACCATTTCAGGGCTAATCTTGGAAGTATGCAACCCTCATCACTTCGATTTAAAGGACGAATGTGGCGTTCTCTCAAATATGTCAAACATTGCTGATAGGTGTGGGCGCGCGAGAGTCCTTGTTCGTTCATCACACATTGCTGGTCAAAGTACTACGTGAAGACACACACAGAGACCAGTGCCAACGTACAAGATCGGACAAGGGCCACATATAAAGATCACACAATATAGCATCCACACAAACGCACACACACACACACACACACACATTGAAGATCACACAATAACACGCATTGAAGAGCGCACACACACACACACACATACACACACCACCCACCTGTCGTTGGCGGCGTTGATGTCGCACTTTGCGGCCACAAGCAATTTGGCACACTCGACGTGTCCGTTAGAAGAGCACACGTGCAATGGCGTGTTTCCGTCATTGTCCCTTATGTTGACATCAGCCTGATATTGCAGCAGCAATTGCGTCACTTCGGCATGGTTTCTGCACAGTACAATTGTTTGGGATATGAGGATTCAATATCTGGTATCAAATATATACATACGACATAGCATGCGCTCAATCACTTACATACTACCCACGCGCGCGCGCACGCATATATATATATATATATATATAACACATACGCACACACACATATTCACATACACACATACACATACACACATACACACAT
Source organism: Pigoraptor chileana (assembly GCA_943704495.1). Classification (NCBI taxonomy): domain Eukaryota; class Filasterea; order Ministeriida; family Capsasporidae; genus Pigoraptor; species Pigoraptor chileana. Next base: position 131 of record CALSCR010003589.1, on the reverse strand, counting down.
ACACACATACACACATACACACATACACACATACACACATACACACATACACACATACACACATACACACATACACACATACACACATACACACATACACACATACACACATACACACATACACACATACA
>CALSCR010003586.1:0-11504 GCA_943704495.1 Pigoraptor chileana | reverse complement strand
CCCCCCCCCCCCCCCCCCCAACACACACACCCACACACACACACACACAGGGCCACACGCTTGGCGCGGGTCTCACGAGCATGTTCAGTGGCAGCAAGTCGGAGGAGGCCGCCGCCCCTGCCGCCGCCGCCCCCGCCTCGTACCAGCAGCAGCCGTACCAGCAGCAGCAGGCACAGGGAGGTCCCTGCGGATACGAGATGCAGCAGTTCATGCAGTGCGTGCAGAGCGCAAGCAGCGACATTTCCTTCTGCCAGAACTTTAGCGAGGCACTCCGCATGTGCAAGCTCAACAACGGTGGGTGTTGCATGTTGCATGTCTTGCTTCGCATTGTCTGTTTGTTCATTTATCCGCTTCTCCGCCAACCTCTTTGCGCACTTGGCTGATCATGAGCGCGATTGTTTTTGTGCATCGCATCTTCAGGTCTCCAGTAAAGATCGAATGAGCTCACCGCTAATCGCAGCGCCGCCGTGTATGATGCCTTGCCGTTTTGCCCCGCCCCGTTTATGATCAAGTCCTTGTCTGCTCTTTCCCTCTGTCTCTCGTTCGCTATTTCTTGTCGACTGTTTCTTCCGTATATGCTATGCTGTGTGCGGCGCGAATGCACTAAAAGTTCTGTTGGCAAGCGCTGTTGATGCGCCGTGTTGGACAGGCTTTGTGCTCTGCGTCTGCTTTTGTCTCGCCCCTTGCTCCATAAGTGTGTGTTGTGACGGGGCCGTTGCGTTGCGTGCCCACATTTGTTGCCTGTGTTCTTCTTTCCTTCCTTCCACCACGTTGGCGGCGTTGTTGTTGCAAATCCCATTCGTTGTGTGCGTGTTGTGTGTTGCAACCGACTGCACGCGAGCGTGGGATTACTTCGGCTGTGTTCGCCGGAGTGATGTGGAGTGATGCGGGGGGGAACGTGTGGCTGCATTGTGGGGCGTCGACCTTCTGCCCACACTGGCGCTGTTTTCAAAATTAACAATCGCCGAATAATGCGCGCTCCCTCTCTCTTGTTCTCTCTCTCTTGCTCTCTTTGTGGAGTCCATGGGCACAGGGCCTATGGCACTGACGTGATTACTAAGTTACATCTCTCTTGTTCTCTCTCTCTTGTTCGTTGTCTGTTGTGGGGAGTTTGATGGCAGGCATTCCGCTGAAGTCACTGCTTGGACCTACACATCTCTCTCTTGTGGAGTCTCGTAGATCTCATGGGCACAGCGCCCAAGACAGACTGACTTAATCCCACACATCTCTCTCTCTTAAGAAGTTCATAGTCATAGGGCCTCAGATCTCTCTCTTTGAAGCAATGCGCTTGCCCTTGAAATATATTGACTTAGGCGTTGTGGACACACTGATGTTCGGTATGTGTTGTGTATGTTTTGGTCATGCATGCTGTCAAGGGCTGCCCATGCATGGTGTGTTGTGGCGTGTGGTGTGGTGTGTTGCGGCGTGCAGTGTTAAATTTAGTGTTGTGATGTGATGTGATGTGAATTTGTTGTGATGTGTTGCGGTGTGGTGTGGTGTGTTGTGGCGTGTGGTGTGTATAGTTAAATTTAGTGTGTGGTGTTGTGATGTGTTGTGATGTGTTGTGTTGTGTGGAGTGCGACTATTGTCACTGGACATGCGACAAGGACTATGATCAGACTTTTATTTTATGCTCGCTTCATCCGGTGCAGACGATTGCGCCGCGGTTGCCTCTGTGGCGTCATTTTCCGTTATAACCGACGCTGACGCCAATGCCTGCACAGCGACGCTTTTCTTGCGCTCCTGCATGCGCTGCGCCCGCTCATCCAAGAGCGACGCGTATTGCGCCTGAAGCACACGCAGCCCCGCAATTGCGCTGTCCACGCCACCTTTGGACTGCGCCACAAACAACCACCGCAAGAAGAACGGCTCCCACAGCCACGGCAGGGGACCCGCGACAACAATGCCAAGACATCTGTCGTTGAATTTGAATGTTGGGTTGGTAACAGAGAGGGCGAGCGCGTCGTCTGACAGCCAGTTGTCCCAGGCAGAAAGAGTGCGGGATGAGACGCCCGATGCCCGACGCTCGTGCTCGGAGTTGCACAGAAAGTTCCCGAAAAGCGATTTGTGGCAGCAGTCGGCGAGCTCGACAAAATAGCGTGGCGACATCTACAAACAGAGAGCGTGCGTGTGTGCGTTGTATGTATGTGTGTGTGTGCGTGTGTGCGTGCGTGGATGGGGAACGTGTCGCGCGTTCAGTCGTGGCTTCAAATCAATACAAACGGTATTGATAGTCGAGTTATGTTATGCCATTCGCATGCGAGGTGTTAAAAAGGCACAAGAAACACGTGCCTCGGGAAGACAGAGAGGCTGAGACGGAGAGCTTGAGAGACATCGCAACTACAGTGTGCGCGTGGCCCACAAAGGGATGAAACGACAAGGAAGAACACGAAAGCAACACTCGCCTCAAAGGACTCGGGAAACTGATCTGCGATTGCGCGCACGCAGTCCATGAAGAAGATGAAGACGGGCGCCATCTGCTTTGTCTTTGCGCCGGGTATTGTCCCAAAGAGCCCTGATCGCAGCGAGAACGGGTGCCCGCCAAGCACAAACTCGCGCTGTTGAGCGAGCATTGTCGATGTTGATGATGTTGATGACGATGATGATGTTGGTTGTTGTTGTTGATTGTAGTTGTGTGAGAACGTGCATGAAGGTTGAAGTAAAATATGTGAGTGCGGTGTTGTATGTGAGTGTGCGAGGGCGTGGCAACACACGCCAAACCGTTCCCACACTTCAACACACACCTGAATAAGCGACTGGAGGCCCTGCATCGTGCGACAAAAGGGATCGAGAATGATCTGTGCGAGTGCTGAAATCACTATCACTCTGTCTCGTCCACCACCGCCTTCGAGCAGCACAGTGACACCGCGCTGCACACACTCTGCCACCTCCACAGCGAGCTTGAGGCATGCAGAAATGTGTGCTGGCCATCGCGTGTCGTCCAGTGACGACAGCCACCGAACCTCACCGTCCTCCTTGGAGCGCGATGCTGCACAGGACACACAATACAAAGGATCATCACACACACACACACACACACACCATCACCACCACAAAGGGTCATGTAGACCCGGAAAATAAATAAGTAAACGTGAATGCAAAGGAAAAGAATGAAGAAGAAAAAAGAGGAAAAGAAGAGACAAAACCGAGGAGAAAGGAAGGGTGGACAAAGCTAAGTCAACACTGTTGAAGACGGCAAATAAGGGGTGCGTACAAAGCAACAGCAAGCAAACATAACAACGACACAAGGCGACACAGATACACGCGCACACGCACATACCCACACATGCGCGCACATGCACACACAAATACAGACACACACACACACACACACACACACACACACACACACACACACACACACACACACACACACACACACACACACACGTACGCACCCTTCGCGCAGAGCGAGCTGAGCTGTGCGTACGCATCGCGAATGTCTGCTGTCGAGGGACACGGGCGCACATCCAAATCAATCGCAGCAAACGCAGAGTCGCCGCCCACCACGGACGCCACCACCTCCCGCCACGGGTCCACGTGCGCAGCCGTGTGGCCGATTGCAAACTGGCTGGCGGTCGCACTTTCCCGTTGCACTGCGGCCGCGCGCAGTATCGACTGCGGAGTGAGAGGCACAGAGGAGTTTAGTTAGTGCCAAAAACAAAACAAAAAAAACACAAAAACAAAACATAAAGTGCGAAAACACGGAATGGAGGAATAATCACACTGGTTGGGATTAATTTACTGTGAGTGATTGCGCGCACACATACCGGCACAAAAGAGAGTGTGAATGTAGGATTCAAGTGAGTGTCTCAGCGTTATGCCAATGGACTCCACAGGGCGGAGTAAGAGACAGAGAAAGACAGCGACACAGACAGAAAGCGAGAGAGTTAGAGAGAGAGACAGAGACAAAAAAAAATACAGATACACAGAGAGAGAGAGAGAGAGCTTCAGTACTCAAAACGCCTTAGCAGAGAGAGAGAGAGAGAGAGGAGACAGAGACAGAGGCAGTGGAATGTACGTTCAAGTCCGAGTCATGCACCCCACAGCCACTGCCACACAAAGCGACAGCGAAACAACACCCACCGCTCCGTTTGCCGCGTGTGAGTACGCCCACACGGGAAAGCGCCGCCCAACGCGCAAGCTGGCACTCTTTGAGATAAGCTCGTCTGTGATCGATGTTGGACAGACAAAGAAGCGCGGGTAGCTGTCGTGGGGAGAATGCGATTGGGGTTACTCACACATACACACACAGAATCTGCCTCTCCCCCTTTCTGGAGTTCCATGGGCACAGCGGCTAAGACACTGACTTGAATCTGGATCTCTCTCAAGAATGCCAGAAAGAAAGGAACACAAAAAGCACAACCACTCAGCAGACAAAACAAAGAAACAGATACTCATGATTGATGGGGAGGAGTCTATAAACGCAGAATATCGACCGCTGCCACACAAAAAACACAAAACACAAAAACACACACAAAAGACAAACAAAACACACATGTCAAAGAGAAACACACTCACACACACACAACCAAACAATCAAGACAGACCGAAAGCACACCAACAAAATGCGCACCTTTCGCACACGGCAAACTCAATGTTGATATCTGCAATCCGCCACCGATCGTCGCCGACAGCCATTCGCATCATCTCACGCATGAGATCGCGGTACTCTGGCAGGCGCGTGTGGTCAATCGACTGGTGCCGCGGCGGCCGCGATCCTTCGGTGACCTCCCCCATCGCCATAGCATTGCCACCACTGCCACTGTTCGCCGTGCTTTGCTTCCCCGCAGACGCCGCACTCGACGAGGACGAAGAGAGGACGTCGGTATTGCTGTCACGCTTGGGCACGAGCGTTTTGTTGTTGTTGTTGTTGTTGTTGTTGTTGTTGTTGTTGTTTGCTCCCCCGGACGAAGACAGGGCCCTTGATGCGGAGAGTGCGGCGTGATAGTCGAATGCAAAGAGACGCCCAATCGCATTTGGAAAGGCGTGGTGGAAGAGCGAGTTGAGCAGTTTCGACCGCACGGGCTTGCTGCACCGGTCAAAGGAGAAGAGCAGGCGCCGAGTGTCCTGTGTTTGCGTGTGTGTGCGTGTGTGTGTGCGTGAGTGTGTGCGTGTGTGTGTGTATGCATACGTATATACACACTCGTTAAGACTGTAGCTTTATAAAAAACACACACACAAAGCGTTCCCATGCAGCTGCCAACACGAGATCATGAATAACAGTAAAAACCATACAGCACACTCAACAGCCTAAGATCCCACAGGTCTCACAATTAGAAAACACACAAATACACAAATGTGTGCATATGCACACATGCCCAACCCACACACACCTTGCATCTGATTTCGGCCTCTTCGAAGGCCACGTCAGACGGGAGGCGCTTTACCATCCGGGAGAGGCGCGTGCCAGATCCAACGCCAATGCGCAGCACTGTCGTCAGTGGGACCTCGAAAAGATTGTAGCTCTCGTTTAGGTTGCCGTCGTCCTGTGTTGACAGTGGGCAATATATGTAAGCATTGTAAGTGTGGGTGAGTGTGATTGTGTGTGATGCATATTCATTATATATATATATATACACACACACACACACACAGATACGCATACACCTACCCACTCCACACACACGGCAAATACCTTATATGTTGACATTTCCGCAGGCAGAAACGCGAGTTTGTAGTTTGTCACAAACAGATCTCCCGGCAAGCGCGGGCGCTCTGTGCCGTACTGATGCAGATCCACGTGATCAGCGCTGCAAATGACGACTTCTCCCGGGACCATGGCCGGGATGCGCGACGCAAGAAAGACTGCGTCTGCCGCTTGTTGCAAGGCGCGCCCCACGTGCGACTGGGTGGGTGGAATGCGGATGTGCGTGTGTGAGCGCATCATTGCGTGTGCGCGCGATGTGTGAGTGTGAGCGTGAGTGCATGCATGTGTGGTGTGAGTGTGTGTGGTGAGTGTATGCATGTGTGCGGTGAGTGCATGCATGTGTGTGTACGGTGAGTGTATGCGCGTGTGTGTGTGTGTGTGTGTGTGTGTGTGTGTGTGTGTGTGTGTGTGTGTGAAAGTGCGTGGGAGTACGTGTGTGTGTGGTTGCATTGAGAATTGTTGCATGTATGCATGCAATGAGCACAGGTTTCAAATGTGTGACATGTGTGCACACAACAAATATGCCACACAACACAGCAAGAGAAAATTGTCGTGATTGTGCATCTCGGGTACCATGGACCCCTGATGTGCATGCAAATACACATGCACACATTCAATCGCATCAACTACATAGGAGGACGCCTCTTGCTGTGCTCGCACATGTCTGTGAATCGGTCCACCATCAATAATCAAGTTGCACACCCAAGCGCACAATGCACGGGCGACACAAAGCGGATGCCGGCCATCTCACCTCGCGGCGTTGCAGATCCTCCGCTTTGCTCTTCTTTCGCATCATCTTTCCACGCGATCAACAGTGAGAGTGAAATGCGTCTGCTGAGTGCCGAGTCGTGGCGGTGCGGCTGTTTCGGGACAGGTCCCCAGCGGTTGTGTCTCCTTAAAGCGCCAGTTGGCTGTCACCGTCCTCTCCACGCTTCGATTTCAAGGGCTGAGAGTCGACATTCTGCATGCAATACCAACGCCAATAACCCTATAACGCACGTTCCACACCTTATGAAACTTCATCGATAGAGTGATTGTTGATCACAAAGCGTTGCGCGTGTTGAATGGCGGGATGCAACCAACTCGTGACTGAAACCGTTTGTGGGTTTATTTTGGCCTGTCAGATTTCCGAAACAGATAAGGCTTGGCACGTGACTGCCAGTGGCTATTGGAGGCAGCAACTGCATTTCACAGACACACACACACACACACACACACACAACACATCCACTGCCGCAACCCGGCAGTGAGATCTGGCTGAGCAAAGACGACCTATGGACCAACAAGCAATAGTTTAGAAACACACGCGCACTGAAAAGTGCTTCACAGGTTCATCATAAAAAATTTCTCAGTTGTATTTGAATGTGAGTGATCCATCCACGCACTCGAAGTGCAGTTTTTGCACCATTCCAAAACAACAATTCCAGAAAAAACAAACACATCAAGAAACAGATGCAATATTTTCGCAACTATCGCGCTGTCACTTCCCAATGCACGAGCGTGCGTGTGTTATTGCAGTCAACTAGAGCACGCGGGTGAGATAGTGCGGGACTTATGCCAGTCACAGGCTGCGATGCCCCTGGACTCCACACCTAGCGCTCAAAACGCCTTAGGCATAAAGCACAAAGAAGACAGAGAGCGTGAGAGGGATATGTAGGATTCAGGCAGTGTCTTAGGCGCTGTGCCCATGGACTCCACAAGCAAAAGAGAGTGTGAGGTGTGGTGTGCGAGTGAGCGTGTGGGTGAGAGTGCAGAATAGCAAGCTACCTCTGTGCCGGATGCGTCGCAGCAACAGCGGGCGCCACGGTCGGCGTCTGCCCCAACCGCCCCGCAATCGACGCCGCCCATCGCAACAGCGCACCATCACACCGCTCAAGCAACAGCACTACAACAACTGCCCCGACATCCACCGCAATCAGCCCGAGTGCCGAAAACACAAAGTTCGGCGCAAATATCTTCCACACCATGAGATGTCTCCGGTGCACAAATCCGGCGCACGCACTGCCAACAACCCACACGGCGTTGCATGCGCTCATTATGATGGGTGCACGCACCGCCGCAGCCCAAAACGGCCCATCGCGTCCCTCAGCACGTTCCCTGCGTAGGCGATACTCGCCCTCACCGTCCGACGGATTCGCCTCGCCAATCGTCGACTCGGCCGCGAGTGCCAACAGTGGCGACGCAATCGCAAACAACAGCTGCGGCCAAAATGTGTCGAATAGCACGAGGATGGCGGGCGCGATGCGGGCCCCATCGCTGCCAGTGAACCCCTCAAACGCAGCGCCCCACCGGATGGACGCGAGTGCCGGCTGGTGGCCCGTGGCGTAAAAGACGCACGCCGCAACAAAGGACCACGCGACCACCAGGGACGCTGTGGTGCCTTGCCGCCGGTCAACATCAAACGCCTCCACCGGAAGTGCAACAGCCGAGTCCTCGTTGCTCTCGCTGTTGCTCTCATCCGCCGACCCCGCCGCCGCCGCCGCTGATGGAGAGGCGGAGACGTGCGGGTCGTGTGTTGTCTGTGTTGTGGGTTCCCCGTCTCTTCGTCTGCCTTTACCGCGGCTCTGCGGAGCGACCTTGCTGTTGTTGATAGACGGAGCGCGGCCGCTCGCAGTTGCACCCTGCGCCTTCGCTGTTTTGTCAGACAGGGCAGCAGCCCCATCCAATGTCGCCGTCTTCGCATCCGGGGTGGCGGTGTCGGACTGTGTGGAGAGGGCTGACGTTAGTTGGCGAATTCGTCGGTGTGACGCCGCATAGAATTCGACCTCGCCCAGTTCAGAGGCCAGCCGACAGAGCAGAGCGGCGCACACGCACGCGAGGGCCGTGGGGAAGATCCTCCCGCGACCCATCAGCATGACGACAACCGGAAGAAGAAGCCCGATAGTGCCCACGACGACAGACGAAAATACAGTGCGCAGGCCATGCACAACAGCCCTCCCGCGCTGGTCACGTGGTGACGTGGCCGCCGCTGCTCCTGTGGCGGCCTCCTTTGGTTGCGACTCCTCCCTGACCGTGACGGGAAACGCAAATATAAGTGCTCCACCCACGAGGGACATGGCGTACATTGTGCGCGGATACACAATCGACACCCACGCGGGAGTGCCACCGGCAACAGGAAGGCCTGCGTGCACCCAGTATGTCAGAAGAACGCCACCCGACAGCCACGGGAAAAAATCAGCGTACCGACCAAAAACGCCGCCCGTATTCCCATGGACAGACATACGCCACCTGCACGCAAACACAACGGCCGCCGCAATCGCCGCATGCACCCACAGGTCGCCAAAGAGCGCACCCGTTGTCACGGAGGCGGGCGAGGACGCATCTATACCGGCTGTGGCTGAGGGGTCTTTCGTGTTGGTCGCGTTTGAAGCACGATTGCCACCAGCGTAGCACTTACTCTGCTCCTCCCGACACAATCCAAAAGTCATCAGCATGCGCATGCAGACGGCAAGCGCAAAAAATAGAAGCATGATGGTCCGCAGTCGCGGGCGGAGCGTCTTTGCGACAGCGCCGTTGGCACCCGACGGATCCGATGCCGCAGACGCAACGAGGAGCACGACGTGCGCAATAATGACACTCACTGCGACGAAATGAACAACGGCGTCATCGCCAACGACAAAGCTGTTTGACAGAAAACCGACAGCGCGAATGGCTACACATGCGCACGCAAACGACGCAAGGGGCGACGATATGGACGGTGCGTGAATGGACAGCGCGCGCAGCACACGCGCAATGCCGACGCCCCCGGATGCAGTCGACGACCACAGGGACTGCGCCACCGGCGCGATGGCGGAGAAAAGTGGACAGAAAAATGACCCAAACAGAAAAAATCCGCCCAAAAACTCTGAATATTTGAATCCGTTCGAAAGCAAGGCGTCCGTATCAAGTGACATGAGCGCTCCTTGGGCAACGGCGGCAACGACGGCACCAAGCGCAATGCCACGCACCACGTGACCGCGGGAGGGGAGGTCCATTCCCACCACCTTCAGCCACGACGCCGACGCACCGGCGCACACAACAGACAGACACAGCACAACAAGACCTGCAACCATTGCCGCAACATCAAAACGCGCCCACATGGACACGAAATTTCGCCGATTCCCCCGCAGAAAGCGCACGTACGCCGAGGCAGCATCGCAGGCAAGCCGCATTCGCTGTTCACTCCCAGGCGCGCTGTTCGCAGCGGCGGCGTGAAATTCCCTCGCGGAAGACAGGTCGCTGGCATGCACATCTGCGTCAATGCCATTGTTGCCGTTGTTGCTGTTGCCGTTGTTGGATGCAACGGCGTAAGCTTTTGAATATGCTGCAACTTGCATTGCGTTGATGCCCAGCCAGTCCACCGCCCTGAGCACCGACTCGTCGGCGTCGTCGTCGCCGCTCCTCCCACCTCCACCAACAGCATCCGCCGCCATTGCATCGTTGTCTCTGCGGTTGACAGAGAGACCGGTGAGCTCGGGCACGACCGCAGCACCAATGTTGCCAAATGGAATCGGCACGCCCAGCAATGCCGCGAGTGTGGGAACGAGATCAATCTGCGCAATCGCACGCACGATTGCCCTGCTGTTGTCACTGACGGACGCACCACTTTCTTCAACAGTAACACCAAGTGCATCTGCATCTTCCGAAGCAGCGATGGCGTCGAGAAATGCTTGCGGCACGCGAGCAAACGGACGCTTGGAGACTGCAATGAGCGCAGCATCCACCTCCCCCCGCGAGTCGCCGCCATGATCCCCGTCGCGCGTCATGCCATGGTCGCCAAGAACGAGAAGAATGTCACGATCGCCCATCGCAATCGAAATGCGATTGATGAGGGAATCGACCTGAGCCAGCTTGCGCGACATAGCGGGATGGTTGGGGCCGTGGCGGTGGCCGCAGTGGTCGACGCCGAGCATGTGCGCAACAGCCAGATCCCACTCCCCAATAGCCGACATCTCAGGGAAAATGTGCCTCTCCACGCCGGCGTCAACAGTGTCCAAGTCGCGCACATTGAAGGACGGATATGGGTGTGTTCTAATGAACGACGACGGGAACATTTCAGCCCACGTGTCGTCGCCGACAAACACGGCGCGACCGCCGAGTTGCGCAAGGATGTTGTCCTCCAAAACAGTCGTTGCCGCAAAGTTACTTCCAGCATCAATGAACGTTGGAAGAGAGCCCGTCATAAGCGCCTTAATACGCTGCATCGTTGTTGTGGGCGCGTCGGCAACAAAGCGAAACAACTTGGCGTGTGCAACGCGTGTATCGTTGCCCTGCCCGTCAAGCATCTGCCGCACCAACGGCATCTTATTCAAATAGTGCGGCAGCGGAGCACCCGTTGCATTGGCAAGTGCTGCAGCGGACGCATCGTGTGCAACAAAGTCAAACCTCAGTGCGTCAACAACGAGGAGGATTACGCGGTCGTATGGCTTTTGTACACGACAACCAGCGGTTGCAGGCAGTGTGACGGAATCGCTGCCGATTAAAATAGCTCCATCCGCAGAACAGGTCGCCGTTTGCGAGAGAGAAAGACGAGTGAGCATGAATCCCTTTGAAAAGAGAAAGATGCCAGCCAAGTGCATCGTCGACAGCCACAGCACAAACAGCACGGCACCGCAGCGACCCATCGTCTCAATCTCTGCCGAATGGACCCCAAAACAAATGCACGCGAGGAGATTAAAAAGTGCGCAGTTTTTCTCAATGACGTTTCATTTTGTTCTCCACTTCACTAAACGTCGGATCCTTTCTATTTGTCGAATGAGTATTTGCCTTTCAACTGTTTTTTCAATCGTCTTTCACAACGAGACACACACACACACACACACACACACACACACACACACACACACACACACACACACACACACACACACACACA
>CALSCR010003576.1:0-14639 GCA_943704495.1 Pigoraptor chileana | reverse complement strand
GTGCGTGTGCGTGTGCGTGTGCGTGTGCGTGTGCGTGTGCGTGTGCGTGTGCGTGTGCGTGTGCGTGTGCGTGTGCGTGTGATGATGCGAATGGAAGACGCGATCCGAGTGATCGAAGCGAGAAGGCAAGGGAACACAATGCATTCTTAGTGTGCACTGTTTACCTTGCACAATCGCGAGGAGAATGACAATGACAATGAGGAAGAAGCTGAGATCAAACACAATCCTGTACGACTCCTTTGGATCGCCGTCGGCGTCTTGAAGAACGTCGCCGATGCCGCCGCCCTGACGCAAACCGACCGACAGGTGGAAGATAAAGCACTGGAACATACTGTGGCACTTGTGCTCGATCTGTCGCGGATCAAAGAAAAGGTTAAAGAAAAGGGCGAGAGGGGGAGAGGAAGACATGAGGCAGGGAAGTATCGGCAATAAATTGACAATGCCCACAAAATAGCGCTTTCCCAACCAGGGCGCCCCATGTGTCAGTCATTGTGTACTCGCACACACACACACACACACCATCATGCATAACTTCACATATACACATGCACACACGCTCGCACACATATAAAAACACAAAGCAAAAACAGCAATCCCCAAAAGATGCAAGCAGCTCACCACCGTGCAGTCGTGTGCCTCGTCGCACACGTTGTAAAACTTGCGGAAGAAGGTGAACGCAAACACAGTGTAAATGTAGATCACAATCGACATCATCATGACTGTGAGCAGCAACTGCCACCCGTTGAACGTCACGGAGCGCAGCACATTCCTCAGCGTCTTGTTGCGGTGCGCAATGTCGAGCAGGTGCGCGCAGTAGAAAAAGGGGCTGTAGAGCCCGAGAAAGCTGAACAAAAGGTAGAGAATGTTGTAGAAGAAATCGCGGCCGCCGAGAATGACTCCAGCCTTCCACACAGTGTACACCACGTCAGTCTCCTCCGCCTTTGACACGCCGACAGAGCTCAGCATCCACACAACCACCCGCTTTGCAAGCGCGCCCACGGCGCCGCGCACTCCCTTTGGCGCCGCGACTGTGGCAGCGTCGCCCTGGTCGTCGTGGCCAAGAATGGTCGCAATTTCCGCCGCTTTTTCGTCGCCGTAGCGCTCACGCACGCGGCGCTTGACGTACTTGTCCCAATAGTTTGAGGGGAACGACCGGGACGAAATGGCCATGCGGTCCCAGTAGAACCACAGCGAGTCGACCATTTCCGGCGGTTCGCGCTGTGTGATCCACATGCCACCCCACTCTAGCATCCTCGCAATCTCCTTCTCGCGGCGGAAAATGTGCACGGGGTACTTGAGGCAGTAGTAACCTATCAGCATGCACAGCGACGCAGCAAAGTGGAAGTACGGCAGCACCTGGGCCATGCGGCGCACAACGGCGTCGTCAATCACAAAGTCGTCGCCGTCGGCCTCCATCGTCCCCATGCCCGTAATGTCGTCCACGCGCACAAACAGCAGCGTGATGTTCAGGAGAACCGTTGTCACAAAGGCCACGTTGCGCGACCCAACGTACATCCGCGCCATTATCGACTTGAACGTGCGATTCGCCGTTGCCATTCGCGGAATGTACTTTGACGCCAGTCCCTCCGTCCCCGCCGCGCCACCGGGCCCCTGTGCGTGCGCGTGCACGTGCGAGTGCGAGTGCTCTTCGGTTTCCGCAAAGGCCGACGCCGCGGCTGCATGTGCGACATCCGGATTGTTTTCCCTCGCGAGTTGGTCGTGCGCCTTCTGCACGTGGGCGAGCGCGTGCGGCCCGTGCTCAGCCTCCGCCACCTTGTAGATTGTGTCCTGGCGGCGGCGTCGCACAATTCGAGCGCGCCTGTTTACGTCTGACGACGACGAAGACGACCGCGAGTCATCAAGGTCGCCGTCTGCGCCAGAGTTGGCGTCAACGCCACGAGCAGCACGACGACGGTTTGCAAGCCACTCGCGCAGCCACAGCGGGTCGAGCGTGCTCTTCACGGTGGTCGCGGCGCGTCCCAGCGACGAGCCCACAGACCGGCATGCACCGGCGACGGCACCGACCGGGAGCGTCGCGATTGAAAAGGCAATGTCGGCGACCCCCAACACAACGCGAATGACTTCCGACGCCGCCGACGGGAGGTGCGATGCCCTGTCGTCGCCGCTGTGCGTCTGCTGGTGCTGCTCGCCAAACACGCGTGCAGAGTACTGCATTTCGAATATTGTGTCTTCGCAGAACCCGACATACTCCTCGAGTCGCTTTGTTGAGTGCTCAGTCATCACCTCGTTCAAAAACGACCGCTTCGAGTCCTGCACCTGCGGCTTCTCCCACTGCCGCTTCCATTCGTCCTCGATCTTAAAGTAGATAAACTCGGGGCATCCACTCTTGCCAATGATCTCGATCCGCCCCAGATTGTTCTTGAAGTAGAGCTCGAGGCGGCGGAACCCGGGGCTGTCGGAAAACGCGTCAACGCGCCCACTCAGTCCCGCGAGGCTCTTGAGCAGCACAACAATCATAAAGCCAATCTCAAGCGCCTCCTCGTGGAAGCGCTGCGTGAATTCCCGGTAGTCAAGGCGACCGTCCTTGTTGGCATCGGCGCACGTGAGCAGGAACTGTATCTGCTTCTCGGTATATGTCATGTGTCGCCGCATGACGGTTTCAAACTCGGATGGGCTGTTGATGCAGGACAAAGGATGTGAGTGTGTGTGGTTTTAGTGTGGGGTGTTGGACGGCACGAAAAAGAATGGATGGGAGTGTGTGTGGGTTTAGTGTGTTTAGTGTGGGGTGTTGGTGCTCTGTGTGTGCGAGGGGAGGGGAGCGGGGGGGCTGGCCACCGTTGTTTGCGAGGGGAGCATTGCACGATAGAAGATACTCACATCGAATGCACCTACACATACACATGCACACACACGCACACACCCGGAATACACAAATATCGACACATAATCACTGCAAGGTCCACAAGAAAGTGACAACACAATCTCGTCAAGAGTGACAAACTGACGGGCATGGTCTTGCTGCATACCTAATGCAGCCGTCGCCGTTCAAGTCAAACGTCTCAAACTCCTCCGATGTCGCAAGGTGGTGCAGCGAAATGTACACATCGCAAAACTGGAGCGTCTCTTCGATAGCAGAAAATCCCTCACTAAAGGCGTCGATCATGTGGTGAGCAATCAGATCGGATTTTGCATTGCCCTCAAGCATGCTGGTCAGCGTCGTCACCAGCGATAGCTGCACCTCGCAAAACTCACGCAACAGCTCGACCTGCGCGGGGTCCGCAGACAGTTTGCGGTGGAGACTGCCGAATATCGAAAAGAAGCCGTTGACGGCATCCGACAGCCTGCTGCCGGCGAGGGCGAGCTGGTTGTGGCGGCAGGGGCCCTGCACGTACTCGGTCAGAGTGGTAAACACCTGGTTTGCGATGCGCAGTGACTCTGAAAACAGCCGCCATCCGGCATCATCCAGGGTGTTCCGGTGTTGGTAGAACCTGGTATGAGGCGAGACCGACAACGGGCACGGACACGAACACGGAGACGGAGACGGAAACAAACAAGGGCAGGGCAAGTGTGAGGGACATTGGATGAGAAAAAGTCGCACGGAACGAAACGACCACCAGCTGATTGCAGCGTGATGCAAACAACAGCAAAAGACTTACGAGAGTTGCAAACAAACAACCCACCAGTAGACATCCCCAAACTTCTCCTGCAGACGCAGCAGATAGTCGACGGTCGACACGACAATGTTGTATGTCTTTGTGTTGCCCGGCTGCGTGCGCAGGTAGTTTTGAAAGTCGAGGTTGTGGCCTTCGCACAAGAGCTGCAAAAACCTGAAGAGATCGCACACAAACGACGATTCTGTCTGCGGTCCGCTAAACTCGTCGTAGTTCATGCCGAGGCTCATTGCGAGCGCCTTTCGCGACCACGCCTCATGATCAAGCACGCTGCAGTGGGTCACAAGGCCAGTCACAGACGAGAAGAACTTTGCGTCCTTGTGTGCGAGAAGACACGCGAGCATGCGCGCCTGGACATCTTCGTTGCCGCCGTCGAGGAGGGCGATGGCAAGGCGGATCACCTCGTGAAGGAGCTGTGGTGTTGGATTGTGTGTTGTTGGTTTTGTTTGATTTTGCGAAAGGAAAGATAAGCAACGGTGCGTGTGTGCGAGGAATCCACACAATTGCGCACTCCATTCCATTGCGACAAAAGCCGCGCTATGGTCTCGTGTGCTTCAATTACTCCACATCTCACACTCGCTCAAACTTGGCACACAAAACAACAACACAAACACCAAGAAAAAAAGAATGCACCACATCAGAATTAACAGCACACACGACGCTTCTCTCACTCTCACCGGTGTAATGCGCCCATTGCTCGCACTGATAAGATGAATGACTGTCTCGACGCATCCACGCTCCGACAAGTGTCCCTGACGCGCTCGCAGCTCCCGCTTCTTCCGCTCGGCGTCCTCAAAACTCAGCTCGTCAGCGTCGTCCTCGCCTTCCTTCTCCTTTGCGACTCCGACTCCAACTCCCACTCCGACCCCAACCCCCTTCTCTGTCGCAGTCTCCGTAAACGGCACGAGCTCGACAGGCGATGTCTTGCAGCTGCGGCTGAGGATCTGCGCAAGGTGGAGGTAGAGTGGATCTGCACTCTGGTCGAGCGGTGCATCGTGGAACATCTTTATCATTTGCGACATTCTCACACGGTCAACCTCGCTACTTCCGCGCTCATGTCGCTTCATGTCCTCTATCATCTTGTCCTTCCCCGTCTCCGTTAGCGGCGCAACCCACAGCGTCACATACCGCCGCACAACGAGGTTCACGAGCGTGTCGTGCGCGCTCATTTCGTTGTAGTTGAAGTGCCTCCGGCGCACCAGCTGCCGCAACCACCCGCCAATCTCATTGTACCGGTGGCGATGGAGATACACACGCGTGCTGCGCTTCCACAGCGACTCGACGGGCTCCCTTTGCAGACGCGACAGCAGTTCCGCAAGTTCGCATACGCTACGCTCAGTCTCAGCACGCTCTTCCGCCTCAGACAGGCGATGCCGCCGTCCAAACAGTCCCGTGATTCCGTGCGGAACAAGAGCGTCAATCGCCGCAGTCAAACGCGAGTCGGTCACCGGGACAACCGGACGCGGAATGCGCGCAATCTCAGCGCTGACAAACACGTGCAGTTCCTCCAGCTGACGCGATCCGGCGGGCTCGTCCGACGCCGGGGTCGGCGTAGCTGGCATTGTGGTCGGCGTCGGCGCTGGCGTCGGCGTCGCTCCTGTCTGGGACGCTGCCACCGCCGCTGCTGCTGCGGCTGCGGCTGCTGCTTTTCCGTGCGCGCCGCCCGCGACGGCCGGAGAGAGCTTCCCGACGGCCATGCGCACGACCGTTTCGTAGGGACCCAATCGCTGCATCTTAATGGGAACCATCTTGCGGAGGCACGCGCGCACGCCCGTCTCGTCCCTGTCGCGCGCCGTTGGCAGATCCCTAACGTCGAAACGGTGGTTAAACAGCTTGGCGAGGCCAGAAAACAGCCTCGAAAATTCGTCCCATTCGTCTGCGGTCGCGACGGGGTGCGATGGCTGCGGGACGGACGGCTGCCTCCCCGCAACCCTCTGCGGCGCAGCACAGGCGTCGCGCCAGAACCAACCATGAACGTCAAAGTGCCGCGAAAAGAGCTGCACCAAAGCGTCGATGCTCACGTACAGCCACCTCTTCTCAGCGCTGTCGTCGTCAAGACCCTCGAGGCGAGAGCCCTCGTTGCGGGAGAAGATCTTGAACGCCGTCGCAATCTGGCCTGTCGCAGAAGAGAAGTGGCGGACTACATGCGATGGCGCCAGACGGTCGATGAGGGCGTGGGCGCTGCGGACAAGCGGCCGCACCTTCAGCTCCCTGTCGCGGCCGCTGAGAAGACGCACGACAGAGGCGAACGCGTCCGCCACGAGCTTCTCGCCATCGGCACCCGCGGGAGCGTGCACACTGGCGTATCCGCACACGAGCGGAATGAGCGACTCGACGACAAGTCCGCGTCGCTTGTCCTTGCGCTCGCCCGCAGAGACCTCTCTCAGCAACGCCAGCGCGCTCTCCACCGACGGAACAATCGCAACGTCCGCATTCTGGAGTGTGTCTGGAGGGAGCAGTCCCACCATAGCCTCGAGTGCGGCGCCGATGCAGGTGCGGCGCGCGGCAATGTCGATTGAGCTGCCCTCAAGCAGACAGAGCGTCGCGCGAAACAACTCCTGCAGCGGCCGCATGCCGGCAACATCTTGCAAGCGGCCCTTTGGCACCCGCTTGCAAAACTCGACAATGCAAGGCAGGGCAATCGAAAAGACGTGCTCGGGAGAGTCCCCGACGCGGCAAATGTCATCGAGACATCCAATGAGATGCTTTGCAAACATCTCTGGCGACAGCGCACGCAGCATGGCCTGGAAGCACAGGTTGAACGCGCGCAGAGACGCCAGCGTACACCACGCCGTGTCGCGTGTGCGTATGCGCGTCCTCGCCATGCGGAACAGCTTATCAAACACGACCTCGGCTGCACGCCGCTCGAATATCGAAGCGCATCCGTTGGCGTTTGTCCCCAAAAAGTAGGTTCTGTGCATGTCAACGCATTGCGTCAGGAGAGGCACCACAGCGTGAAGCACAAACTCGGGAGAGCCCTGTGATTGCGTGCTCTTGGACGACGCCGACGATCCGACTGAAGACACGGACGCCGACCCCGTTGGCGTAGAGGGCGAAGCGGCCGCACGCGCGCTGGTCGTTGGCTGCGGCGGAGAGATTGGCGGAGGTACCGATGGCCGCGCCTCTCGCTCAGCTGTCATCGGCGGCGATACAATGGACACCCGACGCTTTCGCGCCGCAGGTGACGCAGGCGTTGTGGCGGGGCTCTTCCCGTTAGTATTTGCGTGCGCAACTCCTCCGTTTGTCGCGGGCTTTGCGGGCGTCACGGTTGTCGACGGTACAAAAGACGCCGATGAAGAGCGTCCCATCGTCTTTGGCGGCGTGTTGTTCAGCGACGCCGACTTGACGTGCTCGGCGGCAGCGATGCTCTCTTCTGCCATGCGCATTAGCTTGGCAGCAAAACGCTGTTCGGGTCCGCTCGGGGCGGCGTCGGCGTCCGCACTTACGCCGACCTTGATGTCGAAGCCCATGACGGTGGCGAGCTACAACAGCAAACGACGAAGAATGATGAGAGGAAAGCATGACCACACGCACACACACACATTAGTTGGAAAACACAGAAAACAAAAAAAAAGAACGGTAATTAATTTCAAAAGAAAACAAACAAGAAATGCAAGTTGTCGATTCCAATGCGACACACAATACACACCTTGACAACATCCTGGGCAAACTTCCGGTCGGGCAGCTTTTCGGCATCGGTGAGCATATCGTATGGAATGAGTCGCGGGTTCTCCCTCAAGGACTGCGGAAATATGAAAGAAGAAACAAAAGAAAAAGGGTGAGCAATCGCCCATTTGTTTGTCTCCATGTAAAAAAAACCTCCCCCACACAACACACAACATACAACACACAACACACAACCCGCAACCCACAAAACACAAAACACAGCACAACTCAACAGAGCATCTGGAAACAGACACGCACAGACACGACACCACAAGGCACACACGAATGTACCTTTCCTGCCTTGGGCCGCAGACCGTAGCGCCATCCGCTACCCAGCTTGGCCGCCGCCCACAGCTCGTGCCGGTGGTCCGCCAACCGCTCAACAATCGGCTCCAGCGCAGTCGATATGGGGACCCCGGCGAGGTTCAGCGGCTTGGGGACATATCCCGACGCCTCAGCCGCGTGGGTGGCGTCGCCGTTCACGTGGCGCGCAGACGACGGCGGCGGCAAGCCGAGCCCAAGCGATGTGGGCGACGAGGACGAGGACAACTGGCTTGCGTAACTGTACTGGCGGCGGTCGATATACGCGGGCTTTGCGGTCGTCTCTTCCGGCGCGCTTGTCGACAGAACATCGCGCACGCGCTCAAACGAGCATCCCATTGCAAGAAGGGCGCGAATCGCTTCCTTCGCCTCCGACAGCAACCGATCGCGGTACTCTGGTCCGCACTCCCGCCACGGAAGATAGTCGCGGTGGCGCGACCCAGTCACGTGCACGTGTGGCGGACCACGTGAGGACGGCGAGGAAGGTGCATTGCCATGCGCATTCGTCTGGATGTGGCCGTGCTGAATGCTGGGGGACGGATACCCATTCGAGGCAATGCCGGAACCGGGGATCGGTGAATGCATCGGCGGTGACATGTGTGGGGGCGGGTGAGTCACTATGACTGGGCCACCAGGGCGGACTGGTGAAGGACTGCGCGGACGTTGCCACTGCGCGGCAGGAGATGAGCCCGAAGGCACGTTGAGTTGCTGATGCTGTTGCGATTGGGCTCCGCGTGCACGCTCACTGACGAGACCGCCGTAGTGTGCGTGCGCCTGGGCCTGCTGTTGCGCCACGTGGTGACGGTGCGCCCGCGTGTATCTCTCCAGCGCCCATGCCTCGTGTATGTTCTCGGCAAGGCGATCAAGGAGCGGCACAATATCTGCGGGAACGCGAATATGGTCAGTAAAGAGCGGCGACGGGCGGTATGCGACGGCCTCTCCCTCGTCCAGAGTGGCGTCGTCGTCGCGCAGCCAACTGCGGTCGACGGCGGACGTCAGCGTATCCGGCGACAGGTGGCTTCCAATGGCACACAGCGCGCGGAGGGCGTCGGTCAGCAGTCCCTCTGCTTCAAGCTCGTCCCTGTCCCGCGAGACAAGAACATAGAGACGCTCAAACAGAATCTCGGCGACCTGCCTCTCTTCATTGCTGGCCATGCCGTACGCGCGGTCACCAACAAACCCAAAGTACGCCACATGCCGCTCGAAAAAGTTGAACAGCATTTTGAGTATGACGGATGTGTGGGGCATCACCCTGAGCAGATCTTGGGCGCATCGGCGGAGCAAACGGAGAAAGATATGCGGGGACAGATGCTTCATGTGGGCCACCACGCACGCCGTCACTTCGCTGAGCTGCGGTCCCCGCGCGTTGCGCCCCAGCTGGTAGACGGCGCTCATGAGCGGATACACCATGGCCGAACCGCCGTCCTTCTCGCGGAAGTTGTCGCACTTGGCGGCGAGAAACGGGAGGAGACTCATGTAGACGTACTGCGACGACTGCTCGCGCTGCGGAGCGTCGACAGCGTACACAATGTGGCGGAGATCGCGCATCACACACTGCTCAATCAGTCGAAGGAAGAGGGGACGGCTACCGACGCCATACACGTCGTTGAGGTAACGGAAAAACGGTGGTTTGATGAAGGTGGGCGTCGACGGCGAGCACAACACCGCCGAAAGATCCTCCAGGGAAACAAGACTGCGAAGAATGCCCTGCGACGCGACCGCCGCACTGCGCGACTCAAAGTTTGTTGGCGCACACATTGCAAGAAGCTCGATGAGGTCGACGTGGTAGCCAATGTCGCCGGGAAGAGTGCCTGACCCGCCGTGCGCATCGTACCCAAGCGTTGCCGCCACAAGCTGTCTGTTGTTGTCGCTGTTTGTTGACAGCACGAGGCATTCCGGACGTTTGACGAGCAGCTTCAGCACAAGCCCTGCGTTCGTGACGCTCGACGGAGACGACCCGGACGCAACATGGTGGCTGCTGCTGTGGCTGTGGCTGTTGTGGCCGTGGCTGTGGCTGTGGCTGTGGCTGTGGGAAGGCGATTGTTTCGCGGGGCGTGCGGACGAACTTGCATTGTTGCCCTCGCTGTACTCATGCATCACATCAATGTTCCCCTTCACAATGAGGCCCAGAATCGACAGATGGTGGTCGCCATACAGTCCCGCACGCACGCTCCGGGCGAGGTGCGCCACAACATACTCGATGCGGCGGTCCCCCATGAGACTGTACAAATCATCGTTGTCACGCAGCATTTCCGCGATGGTCTCCGCGACGGGAAGACACCTCCCGAGGAGTCCGAGAAGAAAGTCGACGTGCCTAAACACGGCGCGCTGGTTTGCGCGATTCTCCCTGCAAAAGTGCACGACAAAGCGGCAGCAGGCGGCAAAGAGCTCGCGCGAGCATCCCACAGACTCGCCAATCGGGCCGCCGGGACGCACCCACTGCCCGTCCATGACCGACGCCCGCCGCGGCACCGTCCACTCGCGCAGTGTGCACTCGAGAAACTCGGCGCGCTGCTCGACGGTTGCCAGTCCGAGGCGGGCGTACATCCGGGAGAGAACCGCGCGGCCCCTCCCTGTGGGCGCACACTCAGCATCGCGGTCACGTGGTTCCCCAATCTCCCCGAGTTCCGAGAGCTCGGCTGACGCGGCCGCCGCAGCCGCCGCAAAAGCTTGGATCGCGCTGAGATCTGCGGCTGTTGGGACGGCAAGGTGGCCGGTGACGTCTTCGTGCGCCTCAAAGTTTGCGTAGTTGTGCTGCGTCTGCTGCATGTCCCGCAGCACCTCGTGCCATGCCGAGTACTCGCTAATGACGGGGACCGCGCGAACGCTGCCGCGCCGGGCCGCTCCCCCGGATGTGAGGAGCGGCTGACCGCCGGCAGCCTGCACAGTCTGCAGTTTGCGCAGAACCTCCCTCTCGAGCGACGCGATGCTTGCAGTCGCCTCGTACGCGTGCATCTCTGGCGAGACAATGTTCTGCATGATCATTATGATGACATCGTGCGCACCAATGCCGCGGAGAAGGTCCTGCACCTCGACGCCGGGCTTTGCATCCGTCGGCGAGCACTGCTGAAACAAATGCTCAATCAAGGCGCGTGTTGAATCCATCGTCTTCGAGTCCATCCTCACGCGTACAATTTCCCTTAGGGCGCCGACAACGTGCGTCATGTACGACCCTCCCTCGACCGTGCGCACAAAGCGTGTGTGCTCCAGCGCACCCCTCACTTCTTCGACAAGCGTGTACTGCCTGTAGAGAAGCCCCACCGACGACTGCACTAATTCCGGCGTCCCAATCTGCTTTTCGGTCCACCCGAGCACCGTGTCCCGCACAAAAGAGTGAAGCAACGCCGCGTGCTTAGCAAGCCACCCGTCACTCTGCCAGTCAATGGACACTGGCGTCGCAGGTTCGTCCAGGCCACGGCACGCTGCGAGCACCCGTGCGTGCATGCGGTTGACACTCGCGCTCCTCGGGTCCAGCAACATATTTTCAATCTGGTCGTTGAGTGCGACGGAGAGGCGAATGCGCTCCGCAATGGTCGATCTACGGCCGCGTCCCGTTCTGTCGGCGGCCGACTGTGCAGCAATGCACCCGAGCACAAGCGCGTCTGCCATTCTCACGGCCTCTCGCGTCCGCATCATCAGCAGCCGATCGCAGAGGCTGTGGAACACCGCGCACAGCTCGAGTTGCATGGGTTCGCTGATGTTTGCGTTGATGAGGCCCAGCTGCGATGACGGCAGCACGGGCGCCCACGGGGCTGCGTAAAACGTGCTCGGCTCAATGGCGTGCATTAGCCATGCAATGTCAATGTCGGAAAATTCTCCCCTGGCAATCATATCAGCACATATTCTCAGCATGGCAACGGCGACGCCCTCATCCTTCACCCAGTGGTGCACGCCAGACATCCCCGTCGGCGCAGAGTGCAGCCGATAGTTCATCCACTCGAGCACGTGCGTCTTGATCTTCCGGTACAGCGACCCCGACCGCGCCTGGTCGAGTGCGTCGTCCCCGTCAAACGTCGAAACCGATTCAGAGTTGAATACAAACTGTGTTGAAGCGCCTTCCCCCGTGAGCTTTGCCACGGGCTCCCGGAGAGACAGCGCAAACTCAAAGTACGAGACGCGGACTGCCGACGGCAGCTGCTCGAGACGGATGCAGTGGAACACCTGTTGGTCGTCGAGGAAGCGGCGGCGGATGTCCTGCCCCTTCATATTGCCGCCCGCACACAGCCGCGACAGCAGACGCAACGTCGCCACGTGGTACTCTGCCAGCCGCTCCCCACGAAACAGGCTGGGCAGGTGGGATGTTGCGTCCATCTCCTCAAGCTTCACGACGAGAGAGCGCGGTGACGGGTGCAACGCGCACGACAACGGATCCCCTGCAACCTTCCCAGCGGTCGAAAAGTCGGCGTCAGAGACGAGATCGCCGTCCGACAGAGTCGTCACGATGCGCGCGGGCGGGTCGACGGGCCGCCACACGGGTGACACGAGGCGCTGAAATTCAAGCCGCCGGGGAGACACGCCCTTGAGGAGGCCTGGTGAGTTCTTGCAGCCGTAAAGGGTTGCACACAGCGACTCGCACTGCATGCCCGCGTTGCGGCCGATGCGGATCTTGATGGGCTCGGGGCACGTGGGCGCAATGCACACGAGCGGAAACAGACGGAATCCCCGCTCAATGCGGTAAGGACCGCCGCTGCCGTCGGCGGAAAACTCCTCTCCATCGATCAGAAACCGCACCCAGCCCTCGTCGAGATCCAGCACGCACACAATCCGACGCTTGTCGTCGTACATTTTCTTTGGCTTTACAGCCGCCAGCGCCCGCCCGTCCAGCAGGTATGCAAACTTGCCGAGTCCCATTGAGCTTTCGGCCGGCGATGCACGGTACGCCGACGTAACCCAGCCAACAAACAAGTGGCGCTCGTCTTGTCCCGGGTGTATCTCAACCTCAAAGCAGTACCGACCCCGCTCCTCCCCAGAGACGCCCATGTTCAGACGAAGCACAGACGGGTCAAGCAAGGAGGTCGACGACGGCGGACGCGTTTGTTGCGCGGTAAACTCGCAGAACGTCTCCGAGGAGCGCACAAGGCGGATTGCCAGGCCGTCGCAGTCCTGAAGTTGCTGGAATGTGCACGTGTCGCTCGAATATCGCATCGAAATGTCATGCACGCTCGCGTTGCACACTGGCTCGTATCCCTCCTGCAACCCGTAGAGGTGGAAGTAGCGCATCGGGGCGGCGCCGAAATTGACGCGCACTCGCTGGTTTGCCGCGAGTGAGATGGCCGGCACAAACGCTCGGCCGCCGTCAAAACCTTCGAATGCGTACGCCCCGGATGCGCGCTCCTCGCCCGTCGACAGCGGCTGGCCGTTCAGCGAGAAGGATATTCTTCGCGCGTCCAGATCAATCAGGCACCCCACCGTGTCGCCCGCCCGCCACGTGCGCCCGTAGTTCTCAGAAGACCCGTTCCACTTTCGCACGAGAAATCCATCAAACGCAAACGAAAACTTGTCGTCGCCTACGCCCCGTCCCTGCCGCGGCAGAGGCGCGAATCCCTCAGTCGACCACCCGATGCGCATGTACCCGTCCGTCACAAGCTCAACCTCGTAGTACCAACGCCGCCGAGACAGCGCAAAGCGGCGGGACGCGCGAAAACTGCGCAAATTCTTGCAGATCCCGGCAATTTTGCGAGAGAGGCCCTTCTCGCGGCCGACGTCCATCACGGGCGGAGGCTCCAGCACAAAGCCAAACCCGACGATTGTCTTGAGGATTTCACGGCACGTCATTGAGTTGTTCTCCTTGGACTGCGCATCCAGCTGGTCAAAGGGCACTAGCATCGGATTGCGCTTGCTCTGATCGTCCTTGCTGAACCCAAACGTCCATCCCTCCTTGATGCGCTGCTGTGCCCACACGTCGTGCGAATTTTCCGCCATGATTCCGACAAGCGCCTCCAGTTCCTCCGACAGTTGGATGCGCGCAGTGTCGATTGGCCGCGGTTTGTACCCGTTTGGAAGGCGGAACGACTCTGCAAGTTCCACAGTCGGCCGCTCGTCACTTGGACTTGACGTGCTGATGACGCGATATCCCAGCTGGGTCAATACCTTGAGTGTCTCCAGCGCGAGATCTCGGTTGTACGACTTGTCGCGGTCCGTCAGCTGCGAATATCCCTTGAGCAAGTTGTGCACTTTGGCGGCGTCGTTTCGCCGCTCGCCACACGTCCATCCCGCCCCAATCTTGTCGCGGGACCACACGTCGTGTATGTTCTCCGCAATAAGCTCCGTCAGCGGCACAATTTCGCTCGGCAGCTTCACAAGCGATGTGTCGACGGGCTTTGGGATGAAGGACACGTGCTCCTCGTAATCGCCGGGGCCAATCAGCTCACACAGCTCGACCTGGCGACCGCCCTCGGACCGCGGCGTCCCCGTAAACAGGCACGGATGCACCTCCATGTCCCTGCCCCGGCTGCGCGCCTCGTGCACGCCGCTGTACGCCTCCATCTGCCGGTACCGAAACGGCCGCGACTGCCCGAAATTCAGACCCACTTTTGCACCGTCCGACACGCTAATCGCGGGGTAAAACGACCCAGATGTGTCAAACCCGCCAAAGGCAATTTCGCAGCTTTCCCCGTTGACGGCAAAAAAGACGAGGCGCTCCTTCAGATCCAAATAGCAACCCACCACGTCGCCCTCCTGAAGATCGCGTCCGGGGCCGTAGCGCTCGGATCTCCCAGCGTGCCACTTGCGCGCGCCGTCAAAACCAAACGAAAACAAGTCGTCGCCCACGGCAACGCCCTCGTTCGGCAGCGGTTGAAACCCGGTGGTGGCCCATCCCACGCGAAGCAGCCACGACTTCTCCTGCCGGTGGCGCACAGTGACCTCGTAGTACCACCGACTGCTGCTCGCCTCGCCGTCACGATAACCAAAGCTGACGTTTGGGCGCAGAGTCTCGACATGCGCGACGAGTTGCGTGCGGAGAAGAAGATCCGGATGACGTCCAATGAGCTCATCCATCACGTGCTCCTGGTTCTTTCT
>CALSCR010003575.1:0-11169 GCA_943704495.1 Pigoraptor chileana | reverse complement strand
GTGTGTGTGTGTGTGTGTGTGTGTGTGTGTGTGTGTGTGTGTGTGTGTGTGTGTGTGTGCGCGTAGTGTGTGTGTGTGCATGTGTGTGCATGTGTGTGTGAGGTGAGTAAAGTGAGTGCGTGGGTGTGCATGTGTGTGCGCAAAGATACGTTGTCATAAGCAGAGTTCCCCCCCGCCAAAGGAGCCCTTCCACACACACTTTGTCACAAAGCGCACACCCACACAAAACACACAATCACAGCGCAAATCCACAGAGGGCACACACACGCATACAATCAGCATACATACCGCGCGGTCATCATCGAGGTTTCCAATATCCGAACTGGGCTCAACCAATCGCCGTCGTCGCGCCGGCTGCATATAAGAACGCATGCAATCAAACACAAATGAATATAATGCCTGACATTGTCACAACAGTCCACCTACAAGCATGTCTGTTTTACTCTGCCGCGGTGGTATGTATATGCAAAAAATGAAACGGACAACAAATACGGGCACAAAGAGATAAAGAGAGAGAGAGTGTGTGTGTGTATGTGTGCGCGATGTGGGATTTAAGTCAGTCCCTTAGGCGCTGTGCCCATGGACTCCACAAGAGAAAGAGAGAGGGAGAGAGGGAGAGAGAGAGAGAGAGAGAGAGAGAGATGTAGGATTCAAGTCAGTGTCATAGGCGCTGTGCCCATGGACTCCGCAGAGAGAGAGAGAGAGAGAGAGAGAGAGAGAGAGAGAGAGAGGCATTCCGTTCTCAAAACACGAGCCCATCGACTCCAATAAGCAAAAGTGTGAGAGAGAAAGGGCATACACCCATTGCGCTCCACAGACAGACAGAGAACACCGACCCTGTCATCGCTGTCCTCGTCGAGGAGTGCCGCTGGAACACGGCCCTCGCGACGCATCACGTCGCGATCACGCTTTCGCATTGCCACTTCCGCCGCCCTGCGCTCGTCAAGGCTCATATCATCGTAGTCTTGGCTATCGAGCACAGCCTCATCGTAGCGGTCGAGGTGGGGCATGGGGCGATAATCCCTGCAATGTGCACATGCATTTTGTGTGTATTTTGTGTGTATTGTGTGTGCATGTATTGTGTGAATATTGTGTGTCAGCATATGTTGGGTGTGCTTAGTCGCACGTGTAATAAAAATGAAAGTACAGCTACCCGCGATTCACAAGAAAATGTGCAAAGCTCACAACGACACAACGCGCAGAATGGTAGCAGCAACCACAGCAAACAACATAAGCAACAGACCGAAAACAACCACCCACTCTTCCATGTTGTCTCCAATAAGATCTTCTCCTTCATCATCTTCGCCATCGCCGTTGTCTTCATCAATTACGTCCGCAGGCTCATTGTCAAACGAGTCGCCAACGCCGGGACTGCGGAGATATAAGCCGCACATGTGCGCAAAATGAACTTACTGCAGAATCCAATCCTTCTTTTGTGAACAACTGCAACCCCCTACTTTCCCCAACCAGACAAACTCAGCTACAATTGCATGTAGAGTGGATTCAAGTGGATCTTATCCTTTGCGACGGCTGGCGAATCACTATTGAGCGGCAAATAGCCACAACGTGCAGCCAAGCGCACTGACCTGCTTGGGAAGACCTCATCGGCGGCTTCAGAGAGTGGATCCTCACTGCCATTATTTCTGCGAGGGCTCGACGACTGTCGGGCTGCCCGCCGACCGGCCTATTGCGGAAGATGCATACGTAATGTCAACACACGAACACACACACGTACACACACATCGACACCACCACCAACACCAACACCACCCCACGACCACCATAATACACAAGCAAGCACAGACATCATCATGCCAGACACAAACTTTCAGCAACCACAAACACAAACCAACTCCAAGTGCACACTCATTGAACATGAAGCATGTGCATTTTTTGTCTCTACCAACACAGGGCGAGGCATTTGCACAACCCAACTTACCATCCTTGCTTAAAGTTTTCCGGCAACAACAGAGGGACGCGAGAAAGTTCAAGGTTTGATGTAGCAAGTACAAAAGAATAACCAAACGATTCGTGTATGCGTATAAATAACTTCCGTCCTATTTGTTTTACGTGCGTTTAATCGAAAATGGAGTGATCGCTTCGAGTCACTGTCTGGCCATGCATGTGCGTGGGCCGCCGGAATCCCGGTCTGTCTGTTTTTTCGCGGGAAAAGTTTGACACGTTTCCCGCCTATCGCAATATATACATACAAATCTATTTATGTCATAATACTTCGCCGCTGAGTTTCCCGCCAAAAACCGCATAGAAGTAGTGCTAAATATAGTCGGAGACGGGAGTCAACACAACGTGCAGGAAACGCTCCGAGCTCTCGCAATTATGTATTATTCACGTGACTAATCACGTTCTGGCCGACTGGCCGGACTGGCCTGTCAGTTGCAACGTCCCCCAGAGAATAGTCAACAAGGAGAGATTATGCCTATGACAAACCAGCCGGACGGAATCAGTGGCAGCACGAACCGGAAAAGGAACACAGTGAAGATACTTGATTTCCGGGTATTTCTTATTAAACTTAAAAAGAACGCACGCGCAGCAAACAAACAGAAAAGGAACGGACCCGGGCCGCCGTGTGCACCAACGATCAAAATGTGCTCTCACTTTGCCGTGAGATCACCACCGCTCTCGAGGAACCGCCGCAACTGCGCGACGCTGAGGAGAAGGGGCAGAGGCATGTCGAAGAACAGACGCACAATCTGCACAATCTCAGCCTCGAAACGGCGCGTGGCAAACCAAATGCACGCAACGAAAAACCCGACAATGGCGGCGACAGTAAGACCAAAGAGAAGGCCTATGTTCTTCTTCAGTCGGACGTTTTGCTCCGTCACGTCGCTAATGATGGTCGCATCGACAGTCGCCAAGCCGTCCTTAATATCCGTATTGAGTTCGTTCAGCACAATACGATCACCGTCCGAATAGGCGTACGGCGTCGCCTGCTGAGAGTACGATTTGGCGCGGTTGATGTAGTATTCAATCATTCTATTCATGCCAACCTTTACAAGTGCCGACGTGAGACCGATGGACGGATTGTAGAGTCGAGTGTCGCAACCACCGACAGTCGCGAGATGGCACGTGCCACCTGCGATGAGCTCGTTGTAAAGCGAAGACACCTTGTTTGTGGAAGTCGTCCGAGATGTTCCATCAACACACATTGTGTGCGCCGATTCGAGAGCGCTGACCCACTCGTTCAGGACGGTGATCGTCTCACCGGGAAGCCAGGTTGAGTTGTCGGCTGCGACGAGCTCATTTGCAAGAGCTGCAATCCCTTGGGAGATGTAGCGACGGCTATTCGAGAGGTTGATGAGGCGCGCCATGTTGTTGTTCTTCTCATTCTGCTGGATCGGAGTAATGTACATTCCGATCGCAAACGCGCCGACAACAATAATACCGACAGCAAAACGCATCCACAGCTTCCACGGCGACGACCGCTCAATGTGTGCGCTTTCAATGTTGAGCGCTGCAGAAGAGTTTGATTTGTCTCCACCCGTGTTGCCTGCGTTCATTATTGCGACTTGCTCATTGCGGGCGGTCATTGCCTCTGCACTCTCCGTGGCGTCGGCGGGAATAGCAAGGCCGATCTTGTCGGCTTCCTCGGGAATGAGCGCAACAAGGCACTCGAGCTCCTGTCAACAACAAAGAGCAAGACACAGAGTGGAGCCAAAAAAACACACCATGAGGTTGAGTTGAAATAAACAGCATTTCCTCTTCTTCATCGGGGCGAAGGGCAGCCAAACACCAGCAATCCTTACATTACAGAAACAGATGTACACACACATCTATATCGACAAGCCAAGTGACGCTCACAACACAATGACAACACACCTCGTCTAGCGTGGCGACTTTTTCCGTGACGCTAGCGCGCGGCACAAGTTTGAACAGGGCCGCAATCTTGGCGCGGCGGCTCGTCATCTTGCGCATGAGTGGAATGAAGACGAGAAAGAAAATGCCAATGTCTACCGCAAGGAATGCCGCAAGCAGTCCGTACATCTGCGAGTTTTGCGACGACGACTCCCTCTCGTACTGCGTCTCTCCGTCGTCTGTTTCGGCGCTCGTTCCCAGGGCAATGCCCAGTCCATTGTCGAGCAGATACCGCACTTCGGGGCGGAATAGCATGCCAACCGGATCCGTGATTGCAACAGTGTATGGAATTCCCGAAAGAGCACGCAGGTGCATCAGCATGAGCATCGACGCATGCATGGCCGTCACTTTCTCGGCCACTTTCGGCGCCGTCGGATTCGAGACTGATTGGGTGCGAATTCGCGGGATGGAGAGGCCTTTGGCAACCATGTATCCCATGATCTCAGTGTCGAACCTGTCCACCTCCTTCACAATTGTCGCCAGCGTCTTGTTGTACGTCGACTCGCTACGAATGGCCACTGCACGCAGTAGGTCGCGCGTGTTGAGTGTGAGTTGCGCCGCCGACCTCCGCGGGCGCGTGGCCGTCTTTAAATCCTGCAGACGCTCTGTTCCAGAGTCCGCCACCTGCAAGCTCACAATGTACCCGGCAACAATGAGTGCAAGAAGGGCGAGGGAGCACAGAGTGCCTTTGATGCGCTCGTTGACGGCGGGTTTTTTCAGCCGCTGCTCTACGCGCTGCCGACGAAGGCGCTGCGTGTTCTGCTCGCGTGAGGTGACCGAACTGGAAGCAGTGCTGCGGCTGCCCCACTTGTTGTCGCCCTCGGGCTGCGATGGCTTGATGGCACTCAATCCTCCCAACGAAGGGCGACGCGCGGACAGAATGCGGTCTATCTTTTGCTCTCCACCAATGACATCCAGCGGCCTCGCCTGTGATATGCATCCGCCGAGCCTCAGACGCAGCTCTTCGCGACTCGCACTGCGACTCTCCATGCGCTTTTCCGCAATGGCGGGGTCGGTGGTTGCGGCACTCGCCGCAGTGGGCACACCAGCGGCGTCGTTGATGCCAAAGGACACCGAGCCCCTCCGGGACTGCTTTTTCGTAAGAGGCGCAGCGGACATTTCAATGAGCGGTGGCATATTTTGCGCCACTCCGTCGACATCCGTCACGACAACTTTGACTTCATCTCCGCTGTCATCCATATCACGTGAACCCATGCGCCCACTCGAGATGGAGCCAGTGTCCATGCGATCGTTTGATCCGCCGTAATAAGCCACTCCGGGCAGTCCGCCAGCCTCCTCGTCTTCCTCTTCGTGCGCTTCCTCCTCGTTCTCCTCGTACAACGTGCCGTGTTCAAACATGTGGTGGCGCGGCCCATGTTCAAGAATGTGCATGCGAATGTCGTTGTGCCCACTTTCGCCGCTTCCCATTTCTTTGCTACCGCTGGAGTTTCGATCCTCATCGTCGCCGTCCGTCACCATTGCTCCCATAAGACCTGCACTGGACGACCGCTTTGACTCGCGCCGCTGCTGCAGGCTTCTCGCCCTCGCCGTTGACAGTCTCATTTCCTCCTCCTCGATATCATCCGCCGCATTCGCATACTCTGCGGCAAGATCGGCGTTATTGCAAACTACACGCAAAAACTGCGAATACAAGCGGAGGTTGGTCTTGGACTTTGGATACTCGGAAAGGAGCCGTTCGTAGTGATTGCGTGCCTTGGCGGTCGATAGAGAGAGCTGGTGTGCCGTATCGAACAAGAGTGGCGCATCCACTGTCGACGACGACGCTGTGTGCCAAAAGCTACGCGAAAGACGCAGCGCCTCAATGTGGTGGCGACGCGCCCCTGTTTGCGCCATCTGAAACTGAATATACGAAGTGATGTTGAGATTGTCGTCGATGCCAAGGCCCTCGGTGTGCTTTTCTTGGTCGAGCGAGCGCTGTTCCATGAAGATGAGGCACCGAATGTCAAAAGGTGGGCGCATGCTCATTGCCGCCTCGAGCTGCTTTCTCGCTGCAGTTGCCTGTCCAGAGTAGTTTGCAATGTACCTCGCGTGCACGATGCGGAGGAGTGCTGAACGAGGAAACTCTTGCAGTGCGGTGGCAAACAAGTCGTGTGCGAGAAGAATCGCGTCCGCCTCTCGATTTTCGCGCAGAAATCGCGCGGCAATTTCAACGTCCGTCACACGGTCAAAAACGGGCGGATCTTTTTTGACCTTTCGCATGGCAACCTTGCGAATCGCGTCTCTCGTCCATCTGCCCTTCATTTCGGGTTCGTCTCCAGCAGCCGCATACCCGGCCATGTCCCGGATGTTGAATCCCGTGCCCTGTCGAGAGAGCATGCGAATGGGAGGGGCTATGGCGAGGCGGTTGTACACCCCATCAATGATGCGACGCCGCACAAACCCGGATGCAAAGTATCCGCCGACAAAGAAGGCTGGCGTGAGAACACACAGCACTGCAAATGCGGCCGTCCCTGAGCCTCCGTTGGAAGCAAATATTCCAATAGCGATAATGACGCCGCCAGCAGAGGCGAAGAAAATTCCGGCGCGGATGTCAGTCATGCGCGAAACGTAAAACGGCTGGTAGTAGAGGACGACGTAGCAGAGGAAGAGCAGCGAGGGCAGTGCGACGCCCAGCTTGGCGCCACTCGCAGACCGAGACTCATGCCCCGCGAATTCGTAGACTGCAAGCAGGAAGACTCGGACAAACACGTAGACCGCCTCGGCACGGCCGTGTGGTCTCGCAGAGGGATTTTTGGACCGGGGATCCTGCTCGAAACATATCAGCGCCATTGTGAGTGCGTACGTGATCATGAATACGAGTGAGACGAGTGAAAGGGCGAAAACCGGCGCGTGCTTTCCCGAAAAGCACGCAGTGCCGGGATAGTCTACGAGTTCGACTTCGCCGCTGACCGAGTTTTTCTTGCAGTTTACGGCTTGCAAAAAGACGGTTGTGATCGGCATGAGCAGAAGGGTTGACAGGAGCGTCGAAAGGAGTCGCAGCAATCGGACGGGCCACACTGCGCGGAACCGACCGATGCGATAGGAAATGCCAATGTACAGGCACGTGAGGATCACAACAAGTACCACGGCAAACGCGACCCCAAAGATGGCCTGGAATGCGCCGTAGTTCTCATTGGTGCCCTTGTATTCAAAGGCGAACAGTCCTGGGAGCGGCGTGAATCCAAACTGGCGTGACCAAGAGAAGGACAGCAGCTGTATGTCTTCCACAAGGAGCGCCAGGAACGCGAGGACGGGTCCCAGCTCCGAGTCATGCACCATCGCGAAGAGCACACTGTATGCGGCATTCTCAAACTCGCGGGTGCGCACTCTCATGTCGGCCATGGTGGATTCGTCGCGACGTCACACACAACGCACAACACACACACAGGTCTGCGCGCACGCCGTGCAAGGCGTGTGCTAATCAAACAATGACAACTTGGGAGCGCCTTTCAACCGGATAAATGCCGGGGAGCTTTTGGCGTTCAGCCGAAGTGCGAGCAACCTAGCATGCGTTGCTGCGAGCAATCTAGCATGCGTTGCACATGTACCTGTCAGCTTGAATAAAGTTGTCCGAGTGGGGCGTCGTGTGTGCTCGAAGGCAATATTGGCACTGCGTCGCCGCGAGTAGTGTGATTGTTTGGCCCCTTAGCATCGGGTGTGAGTAGTGAGACAAGGCGACGAGGAAGACGAGGGAGGACGATACAATGATTACTGCCGTTGCTGGAGAGGCACAAGTCAGAACAAAAGGATTTATTTTTGGGGTCGGACCTTGCGACTGCCAAAGTCACACTTTCGTTCCATTGCCATATTTTTTATTTTTTAATTTTTATTTACTAAGCTTGTTTTATTTTTATTTTTAATCGGATGAATTTTCGTATTCGACTCATTATGAGGTTAGGTTTGTTCTTCTTATTTTCCCCGAGTTACACACATTATTAATTT
This sequence comes from Pigoraptor chileana, assembly GCA_943704495.1. NCBI lineage: Eukaryota > Filasterea > Ministeriida > Capsasporidae > Pigoraptor > Pigoraptor chileana. The sequence goes on along the minus strand of CALSCR010003575.1, from coordinate 3,354 downwards.
TTTAAAAATAATGGAATAAAAACTGGGTGCTTTACGGGGAAAATGGAAGCGAAAAGTTGGTTATGACTGCATCGGCGATGATCGAGATTATTAATTTCAATGCGATTTCAGTGAATGAGCATACCGCAATACAAATTTAGGGGAATGGTGAGTCATACGCGGGCCAACGAACACCGCGGGAATAAAAAAGGAGCCGCTGTCAAAGTGAGTGCGCGCGGGTGTGGCTATTTTGGCAGTCACGCGGGCGCTATTCGCATTCGACGGCATTCAATGATGTTGTATAGCTACTGTATTGTATGTATGGGAGGGAAGACACACTACTACTGAGTAGTAGTCACAAGACTGATGACGGCAACCAAAAACACTGCAAACACAAAGCCACACACACGCCACACACAAGCCCAAACAACAAAGCTTCGCCGGCACGAACGACGCAAAAGTTTCCATTATGCGGGACTCCAGTCGTCACCCTCCCACACTTGATCGCCTGGGCGGTCAATGTCGCTGTGGATGCCCGACTTGCGTCTGTGTGTTTCGGCGGTTGTGGGGCCGGGGAGAGGGACAGAATATGGATTGCAAAAGTAATCAACATAACGCACACACTGACAATACGTACAACCCTGGGGTACTGAAAGGGTACAAATCCCAAATACAAGTTTTCACATTTTAAGACTGCAAACCATCGCAGTGGCACAAACCTGTTGGCACCGGCGCATCCAATAAACGCCGGTCCGCAGACATCTTCGTCGCACTGTAGGCAGTCGTTAAGCGAGCCGTCGGGTTTGTTTGTGGGATCGCCACGCAGCGTTGATTTGATGCAGATCCAAAAGCACTTTGAGTGGCGGTCACACTCGATGTTCTCCATCCAGCACTCTTGACACGGCACCGTCATTCCCACTTTGTCCATGCACTTGGAAGCAGCATGCTCCCCAAGAAGGGTGTAAAGCATTGCGCACCGTTTTGTAATGCCTGGAAATCAATGTGTTGATATGTGAGTCGATTTGTTGATTTTTGTGGATTTTTGAAGTTGGGGCGGAAAATAGACTGATGTAAGAGTTCTCCTAGTGGTCGCCTTGACACTAGGGACATACGTAAACACACGAACACAACACACGCACACACACACACCAAATACGTGTAGCGCGCGTCGTGTTTGGTAGTCGCGACACGTATATGGGAGTATTTTATCCTACATATCCAACGGCCGACGAACATAAACAGAAGACAACTGACACCGTGCTCCTCAGACAATAGAGAAGTGCTAATTTACAAGTAGTGCGAAAAATAAAACACAGAACACAAACAATCTGCATGCATCTTGCCTCGAAACAATAGGCGCAATCCAGTCTAAACCCACTTGTCAGATTATTCCTCGTGACGTTGTACACGTCTATATCTTGGTGGTTGGAGCAAGCGCCGCAGTATCCCGCATGTAGTGCGCGCACACCATCAGCATGGGCGGCATCTTTGCTCGAATAGTTCTTCCCATTCTCTCCACACACATGGCCTCCGTCAATGTCCCCAACGGAAATCGCAATGGCATGTGCGCAGAGCACGATTGCGACAACAATAATTGCCTCGGTCACCCGACCGATCGAATACATTTTCCCCCCTTTTAATACTTTTCACTTCGAAACAAGAAGGAAGGATGACAACGTTTCCACCAAAAAAAAATGCTTCCAAATGCGTTATTTCGACTTCTATTTTATTGATATTGAAAGTAGGTCTGCAAAACCGACCGACAATGTGATCTACAACCCAATAATGTCGGACCGTCGCAATTAGGACCCGAGGGTTCGGAAGTCCGCTATGTGCTTAATATCTAGTTGTCCGAAATATTAATCTTAGTAGATTTACAGTTATCTTAGGGCTAGGGTTAGGGAAGCGGCTAGGGTTACGTTTTGATGACGACACCCGCGGCAAACTGACACTGTCCGCATGCATGCATGCATGCATGCATTAGGTTGCAGGCTCTCATGTTGCAGGGGCTGTGAATGCCAGAATTTGCTTCTTTTTTTTTTGGTTTTTCCTGTCACTTAAAGAGGCAGATCACAGGGAAAACCTGCTGTTTGTACGCCCTTTCTCTCCTTCTGTTTCTTCTTTTTCATTGTCATCTGCTTCTAAAAGATGCGCAAGAATGTCCGCCACAGCGTGCCATCACGACGAAGGAGGTCCCAGTGCGACACATTATCCTCAATTGCCGACACTGTCGCCTGCATGTCGTTCTGTATGGCATCTTTTATCAAATAGGCAAGCGGGAACTCGGAGTCTCTCAGGTTTGTGTTGTTTGGATGGGGTTGGGTAAACTGATCTGACAAACACTGCCTTCTTTGTTTCTTGCAATTCGCAAATAGAAGCATACTTGCGGTAATTAAAGCATCGGGAGTGACATTATGTAATATTCCTGTTCAACTGGGTGACAAAATACAACATTCTCTTTTGATGGCAGCCACCTCCTTTGTGGGATTGCGATCACTTGCCGAGCGCATGGGCGTAACGGCGGCTCTCGAAGGCCATGAGGGTTGTGTCAACACTTTGCATTGGAGCGAGGACGGATCAGTTCTTCTCAGCGGCTCGGACGACACGACGGTAATAGTCACTCCCTTTTGTGTGCATTGCTGGTGCGAGGCAATTCTGCACTGCTGCTCAGCCGTGAAACGAAAGGACACCGTGTGCAGATTTCCTTCAGTGCCAGAATTCATCCTCGCAGTCGCAAACGATGTTGATTTGTTCTTAAAGTTGGATGAACCCTTTGTTGAAGACCCTTTTTTCCTACAATAACGCATCTTACAGGTGCGCATGTGGGACTATCCTTCGGGACAACTGCGGCACGTGATAGAGACGGGCCACTCGGCGAACATCTTCAGCGCAAAGTTTATGCCTACAACGAATGAAAGCGTCCTTGTCACATGCGCTGGAGACGCCGAGGTTGGTGAATCTATTTTCTGCGTGCATTTGTACAAGTGGACATGTGTCTGTGAACAGGGAGAACGACGCCAGTTGCATGTGCGTTGAGTCTCAGACATGACACAATGCCGTGGTGATCTCGCGAAAGTGGCTTTTAATTGCATAGCTTTCGCCGTCAGAATCGCATCTGGAACTGGTTGTGGATGGATCTATAGGCGTGCTTCAGCGCTCATGCGTGACGCTCACACTTTTCCACGCTCTGCTGATATCCCAGGTGCGTATATTGACACCCCGGGGTCATTTGTTGAAGTTGTACGAGTGCAACGGGACGCGCGTCAAAAAAATTGGGACTGAGCCAGGCAATCCCCACTTTTTCATGTCGTGCGGTGAAGACGGTGGGTGAAAATATGTACAAGTGACATCGGAGGGGTAGGGGGTAGGGGTTGG
>CALSCR010003571.1:0-13000 GCA_943704495.1 Pigoraptor chileana | reverse complement strand
TGTGTGTGTGTGTGTGTGTGTGTGTGTGTGTGTGTGTGTGTGTGTGTGTGTGTGTGTGTGTGTGTGTGTGTGTGCGCACGCAAGCGCTGTCCTCACGACCCTCGTGCTGCAAGCAGCACGCGCACAATCATTGGAATGTACGCGTCGGGCGACGGAATGTACTCTGGGTGTGGGGACACCTTTGAGAGTTCATCGTACTTTCGCACGCGCACCTTGCTCTCAAACAGCGGGTCCGCCTCAAACGCAATACGCTCCTCGGGTGTCATGCGCCCGCCCTGGAATTCGAGCGTCTGCCGGCTCGCCGCACTCAGCGACGCATAGTAGTCGTCGCCGCGCACGGTCACAAGATAACGCTTTGCGTTAACGTGCGCGCGCACCATCTCGCAGATTTCCCGCGGGAAGCCGCGATCCCTGAGATATTCTGCGCCAGCGTCCTCGTGCTTTTCAACGCCGACGTCGGGGGGTCCCATCCGGGGTGCGTCGGGGCCCACGCAAATGTGACCCAGATCATGGCAGAGGGCGGCAACGATGACGGCTTCGGGTGCTCCATCATGCTCTGCAAAGTATGCAGCCTGTGTCATGTGCTCGCATTGTGTCACTGCAAAAGGGAAAGAGAAAGAGTTTGATCAACAGGAGTGTTAGGCTTGTATTGTTGGTTCTTTGAGTTTGGGTATCATCTGGTCAATGAGAACAATATTACCCCATGAAAATCAACTCACCATCTTCCCCAATGTATGGCATGTGCATGGATGCAATGAGAAGGTCGGTGACTTCCCGTGCGACAGCGTACTCTTTCGACTCAGAGACGGCCGACGAAAAGATGTTGGGCGCCATATTTGCAATCCTTTGAGTGCTTATAATAGTTTCTGCTTCGTTAAAAGTCTTGCTTGACTACTTTTCTGGATGACCGTGATGCATCCCCTTTATATACACAGAGAGCGGACTCAAAGTGAGAGCGCTGTGGTGTGTGAAGTGTGTTGTGGGTGCTGGTGAGTGTGAGTAATGCAAAGAGTGATGAGTGTGTGATTATTGTGATGAGGGAGAAGACCCCACCGCACAAGAAGCAAGCGGTCCACATGCGCCCGTGTACAGATGATCCGGCCAATCACAGCGCGGCTCGTGCCCCGCAACAGCCAATCAGAATGTGTCCCCGTGCACACCGTCATCACTTTGCCCCGAGTCGCTCCAAATTGGGTGCGTGCCATTAATAGGCACGCATGTGTGTGTGGGGGTGCATGCAATACGACGTGTGTATGTGTGCCTTTGTGTGTGTTGTGTGTGTGTGTGCCTTTGAGTGTGTTGTGTGTGTGTGCGTTTGTGTGCGTGCATACGTGTGTTTGTGTGCGTGCATACGTGTGTTTGTGTGTGTGTGTGTGTGTGTGTGCGTTTGTGCTCCTTCCACTGTTCACGTGTGTTCTCTGGCCACTCTTTTTGCGACACATGCACAGTTTCTCCTGGGCTTCGCTTGTCTCATGGACACTTTCGGCTCTGTTCACATGCACAACCGTCACCTCACACGCACAAATCGAATTCCAAGCATTCGGTGGCTTTCGAACCCCAATTGCTACTAATTTTAAACTTGACATCTCGGAAAGGTATAGTTACAAAGATCGCAGTTAATCGTCCTTTAAATATTCATGAGAAGAAAAGCGGATACCGACTGAGTGACGTTGCAGCGGGAAAATTGAGTAAACACAAAGTCGAAAAAGAAGAACGGCAATTGCTATTTTTACACCAATGGATATGACGCGACTGTGGCGACGCCGCACTGATTCTTTTTGTTTCTGGCCATGAGGATGTAGCCCTGGTTACCCCATTGCAGTCCCCACTGTAGCAACACGGGAAATCGGGCAAATCGGCAGCGCAATGTTAGCGTATTGAGTGTAGCGACAACCACCAGAGAAAGATCACAGTTACAGCCACGCAAAGCAAAACAAAACATAAAACCATTGAACCCACGCTATTTTTCACAATGTAATAGTCGGCCTTGTCAGCATCTGATCCCACGCCGACGACAGTAACACCGTGATCGAGCTGCGAGCTGGAACAGGCGGGCTCCACATACACTCCTTTCGAGTAAAACTGAAAGGTAATCGCAGACGCATCAATGGCCACCGCAATCGGTCCAACTTCCCTCACTGCCTTTGCAAGGGCCGCCTCATCTCCCGACGGAAGGTCCTTGTGACCCTTGATGGTGGCGACGATTTCGCTCTTCTTGAACGCGCACGTCCCCTGTGCAGTCTTGTAGGGATACACCTCCTCCTTTTCTGCGCCGCCAACGGCCTCGAGGTACTTGTATCCATTGTCCATGAGTCCGCCCGAGCATCCCTGGTTGCCGTACCGCCCCGAGCAGTCCACCAGCTGCTGCTCAGACAGGCTCACAAGGCTGCCTGTTTTGAGGGCATGCTGCGACTCGAGCGCGGCAATCGCTGCAAACGCCCAACACGAACCGCACTGTCCCTGGTTCTTGACCTCGGCGACGATCTTTTTCTCGCGCCAATCGACTGACGCGTCCTTGTCAGGATCATCAGCCCCCGCATTAATGGCCGCATCTGCAGCCTCGGCGTCTGCTAATGCCCGTGTTGTTATGTTACGCGATGCGCTGTCGACCAGGGCCGCGAACGGAACCGACCATAGGTACAGTTGCCGATATTCATCCTCGGTGAGATCTCCAAGATGATTCATGGCAAGAGTGAAAGAGTGTCCCTCGCTGTTGTGTCGCTCTATCTTGGCGACATTGTCAGCCCATACCGACCGTCGGTATGCTTCCAATTCGGGCGTGTTGTATGCCTTGCCGTGAGTAATCTTCCACTCCGCAAACGCATTTAGATCCGCGGCTGCCACCGACGCGGCCAGCGCAATAAACGCAACAAGCATATACCTCATGGTCAGTTTTTTCCGTCTTTCTTTTGTGTGTCCGTTGTGCTTGGGGACTTTAAGCTTAATGTTGCTCGAATGCAAATACACTAAAAATGATTGGTGAGGAAACGTGGAATATAAACTCCAAGCAGATGGGAGTCTCCACCTTGTCATGAACGACTGGGGGAGAGGGAATGGCGTATTGGCGCGCGCAAAGAAGCGGCAAATACCAATCGAACATTTTTTAAACAGTGGCGCATTCCGACGCTTCCTTGAATAAGAAGAAACGCGACCATCGATTACCGCGTGCGGCAGTGTCCCAGAGTAAAGTTTCCCAATGCGGTAACTCCCCGCACGCACACGGCATTCCACCAAGTATGCCAAAGGGTAGCGTTCATACCCTTGCATTCCACGCATGCCGGAAGCGGAGTAAAGAGGAAAAGGGGGGCTTCAGAAATGCATAGGAAAATAAACCCAAGGGTATAATAAGGTGATGTTAAAACTCATATTGGGCTCGCATTAAATTGTAACCCCGGTAGGTTGCCGTGCTGAAGTGGCTGTGTCAGGAGTAAAGGCAAGACAGCTCATGTTCATATTTTCGTGAAATGGTCGTCCAGAGAAACATTCTGATATAAAACATTGCCCAACAACAAGGGTACTGGCAAGTACTTGCCTATACTTGCCCATATATCCATATATCCTTGCCCAACAAACAAAACGAACTGACAAAGAAAGGAGATATTATACATTTGTACGTTACAGTGAGACATACGCCTTCAGTACTCAAATCGCCTTTGAGCATAAGCCAATCGGAGACAGAGACAGAGACAGAGATGTAGAATTCAAGTCAGTGCCTTAGGCGCTGTGCCCACGGACTCCGCAAAAGAGAGACAGAGCGAGAGAGACAGAGACAGAGAGACAGAGACAGAGACAGAGGGAGAGCGAGACAGCACGCGTGACACATGGAGCAGCGTCAATTACTGGAAGCACTTTCAAGCACGTCGCGACTGCTCATCCCGCAGAAGGGCAGCGAGTCGCTTCAGCGCTTCGTCCTGCAATGTGTGGATGCAACATCACAACGGAGGAGAGGAGAGGGAGCACATGGACACGTTACGTTATGTGGCTTTGATTTGTGGCTTTTGTTTTTGAAGGAGTGCAAAAATAACGCAAGCGACGGACATAAGCAACAGACACGGGGGAAAACACGCCAATGTTGACAGGAAAAAATCGACTCCACACATAAGCAATCGCGTCCCATACATGAATACAGACACATAAGAGCATCACAGACACGAACAAAACAAACAAAATCAATCGCAGAGACAACAATACAGAAAACAGCATCAAATATATACATATATATATATAATGAAGAAAAACACAGGCCACCCACCATTTCCTGGGGCGTCGCCGTCGAATACGCCGCCCGCACATACGGCGTCTTGCGTGCATCCGGCATGAACGCCACGCCGGGCACCAGCAGCACCTTCTTCTCCACAGCGCGCGTCTGTATCAGGGCCTGCGAGTCCTCTACGCCCAGCAACCGGATCCACACAAACATCCCCGCCGTCGGCCTGTTCCACTCGGCAAGCCCCGTCAGGTGCCGATCCGCAGACTCAAGAAAGGCGTCGCGCTGCCGCAGATAAAAGTCACACACTGACCTCACGTGCTTTTCAAATCCATTGCCTTCCTGCTTCCACCTCCGCAAAAGCGCGAGAACAACGGCTTGCGACAATCCGCTCGGGTGCAGCGACGTCGATTGCATGTGCATTTCGATGCGCTCCACGAGGGGCTTCGGGCCGGTTACCCACCCCGTCCGCAGCCCCGATGACAGAATTTTCGAAAAGGAGTCAAAACGCAGCACGCGGCCGTCAACGTCCATTGAGAGGAGGCTTGGGTAACGTTTGCCGTCGCCCTCACCACCAAACTGTGCACGTGTGCGATATGCGGGCGAATGGGAGGTGCGACGATTCAGATTGTGAGATGAATAAAATGGCAATGTTCTGAAATGCAGGTGCCGTTCATCTAGAATGCATCGTCTGTGTGCGCAACGACCATTTTTTGACACGTGAAAGAACGTAATTGCCCCGCTTTTGGTGTTTGTACATATGGATATGAGTGGCTCACATGTTTGAGAATTTTTTGTGGCCACGTGATTAGCGTGTACAAAACACACACACACACACAAAACAAACGACAGCAAATAATGCGCACCTGCAGGTAGTAGTAAGGGTCATCCTCAATGATAAGCAAGTTGTTCTCCGGGCGACGCGCAATATCATAAAGGCGCTTCCGCCGCTCCGTGTTCAGAGTACCGCCACTGGGATTTGCTCCCGTGGGAATAACGTACAGTACCCGGGGGCGCCGCCCGTCACGTGCCTCGGACCATCCATTAAGCACCGACTCAAGGGACTCTGGTCGCAGGCCTTTGAGTTTGCAGGGAGAGGTTCGGTGAAATTGTAAGTCGTCGCGACTGTTAGCAACACGCACTCTGTTGTTCATGTCCTGATCACATTTTGTTCGCAGATTCTCTCGGCAAAGTGCGGTATACAAACAACTTGTCCTCCCCGTTGCCCTACCCACCAAGTTCGTCCGTTTCAACACCAACGAGCTTGCATCCAAGGGGGACAAGGTGTGCGAGAGATCCACTGTAGGTGGGGATCTCGACGAGAAGACTGTCCTCCTTCGAGACGCACATTTCAAATGCCTAGTTCCAACGTTGAGGATACATTTCGACAAATATGAGCATGCAGTGGACGAACAGAGAGGAAGAGGGGGAGTCAGACAGAGTGAGTGTGTGTGTGTGTGCATGTGCGTGCGGGATTCAAGTTGTCTTTGGCGATGTGATTCATAGACTCCAAAAGGGAGATGTAGGATTCAAGGCAGCGTCTTCGGAGGCGCTGTGCCCATGGACTCCACAACGAGAGAGGGAGAGAGAGAGCGTGTGCGTGTATGTGTAATGTGTCACTGTGGTTCACCAGGTGTCACGTAATAGAATAGGCTCGATCACCTGCTCCAGCTGAATAATTACGCTCATGTTTGAAAAGAACACAAAATGCAGACGACTGTCGCGCACCTTTGACAGCGCATCCTGACTGCCAGTCGACACGCACACGGACAGCGACGCACTGCCCAGGGGGGGCTTGTGCTCATTCGCCTGAGACAGAGACAGAGACAGAGACAGAAAGAGTGATGTAGTATGCAAGTCAGTGTCGTAGGCGCCGTGCCCATGGACTCCACAACTGAGAAGAGAGAGAGACAGACAGACAGAAGAGAGAAAACAAGAGGGAGACCGAGGGAAGTGCGTCGGAATCATTTTATGCCTTTAGAGGAGAAGACACCATCGCCACAGAAACATGCACATGCAACAGCAATGGCATACTTGAAAATGCTTGTAACGAGTAGCTTAATCAACACCATGAAAATATTTATTTCACACTCGAAGTGCACACACACACACATTACGAAAAAGTTTGTCCAGAATGAATTGGATTCGTTTGGTCTGATGATACATCGACATCACGGAAACCAGGCCTACATACCTGCAGGTCTACAAGCATATCAACAAGACCCGTGATGCCAGGAGTCGGCGAATACTGCAGGGCTGTTTCAAGCTCTGCACCGGTGAGCTCAATCGGGCGATCGGGATCTTCCTTCACAGTAAACGATATTTTGTCGAAAGGAAATGTGCTCGGGTTCGGCATCCCACCGCCCAGCGAAATCTGGATTCGTTTTCCGTGTGGGAGGGAGACCGCACGATGTTATATGTTGGGCATACCAAAAGCATTGAGATGCACTTCAGATGCTATGTGTCTTTGTCATAATTGTGTCCACAGTCTCCGAGAGTGACAACCTGCGAGTGAACCGAAGAAACGGCAAAAAAGTCTTGTCAGTTTGATTGTGCGACGTGCAGTACTTCCGGCAACGAAACAGATTTGCGATGACGGATGATAACAGCGTACCAACGGCGACAGTAAATGTTGGCCCAAAGAAAAGGCAGAATCCCATGCATTATGCTAGGGGAAGGTGCTGGTAAGATGGGCCGTTGTTTGCGGAATAATACAACAATGCACAAAACAAAAACAAATTATTCTTTGAACACTCACCACACAAAACGCCCGCCGGAGTAAATGGGCCTGCCCCAATGAGAAAGAAAAACCTGTCAAAGAGAAAAGCACAAAAGAAAGTTGTTGAAAACATGCTCTCACCATTCCCGGAAGTTTCACCAACGGCTGTAAAGCTCTGATCGGAGACGGTTTCCGCGCTTTGCTGAGATCAGTCATGTACCGCTCGTAGTCCATAGTGGCTGCTGCTGCTGTGGCTCGGGATGTCGAAAGGAGGCGCGTAAGAGAGGCTGGAAGTGAGAAAGATTGCGAAATGTTCACTGTGGTCCGCGTTGTTGCAGAGTGAGTTGCGGCGCGGGTTATCCGTCCAACCGACACTGAGAAAGAACCCAGCATATTTCCACGAATCAAAGCCCTTCGTTTTATATACCATGGAGTAACGAACAATGCGGGAAATAAAAGTTACTCGTTGCTGTAATAGCCGTGTTTTCAGAGCACATGTGCTGATCCGTATGCCCCGAAAAAAGCACATGGCGTGTGTGTGTGTTGGGCGCACCGCGTGGCCCCCAAAATCTGATGATCGGTCCCAAATCAGGGGGGGGACTGTTTATCGGTTCCTTAGTCTCAACCGAGCCATTTTCAGTAAATGCAAACATCGATATTCAACAGAAAAAGCCAAATCGACCAGGTTACTTTTGCTAAGTCGGTGTTCAACCAGCTATTTCTATATATGCAGACTTTCATACAAAATCTCGGAGAAACGGCAACTTGTAACAAACTAACTCACACGGCTTGATAAATTGTTTCTAAAACACATTGATGCCAGACACAGTAGCCATGAGATGGCCCAAACTACCAGTAATCCCTCACAGTTTAAGACTGGGAGCGTGAACGTGAAAACCTGGGTGGAACGGCGAGGATAGGACAGTTGGAGTCCACGAGGACAATTCCACTGATGACATGCAGATCAATAAGTGTAACAAAAAAGTTGTTTGTATTGGTCAACACAGACCCTTCACAAAAATTGCGAATCGGAACGGAACTTCCAATGCTTCGTCTGTCCGCAGGTGACCGAAGGAGAGCTGATTTGTTACAATGGGTCGCACGTTGCTATGAGTTTCGTAATTGATCATAATACTGGCTCGTAGGCAACGGGCGCAAAGTCGAATTTCCGGGAAAAGATGTGGACTCGCTTTGTATCCCTGCCATTTTTGTCGACAACTCGACTGCAACATCACAGTGTCAAAAAGAATGTTTTAAGAAAACAACATCCATATGCACTTGGTGCTGCGCTGCCGCAAAACCATTCGTAAAATGCATGTGATAGTTTGGTTCAAACAATTGGATTTCAAACAATGAAAAGGGACGCTTGTCCTCAGTCACATGTTGATCCGATAACTCACTTTCCCTCGTGGATCCACCCAAAGATGCCGTAACGCAGATTGAACACTTTCTTTCGCTTCTTTAGTGTGCGCTTTGCCCAGAGACCGCCACGAACGCCAATCGTGCAGTACGAGACAATGGTAAATTTTGTAAAATCATTTTTTCGTTTCTCATACATAAGCTGCGCAGAGAAGTAGTGGTTACAATGCCAAGGATTAGAAAATTAGTCTTAACTTCATCCATTCGATATTAGTACTGTAAATATTTCGACTTTGTGAGATGCCGATCCAAATAAAGCGTACACATATATATTCATAACATAATATGTCGTTGCGTTAATACAATGATATATCGCAATGACATATTATGTGATAATATATAAACCATGTTATAATATAATATATAATATAACATGGTTATGCACGAACTTTAGCCCGAGGTCATGTACTACTCCATAGAAAAGGCAAAAGCCAATGGCCCACCGATGATATGCTTCCCGGGATGATCGATACAGCACGCTCGGTCTCTGTGCGGCAGTCCACAATGACAACGTTTGCGTCTTTCTCTTGTAGCATGCGGTGCAGCTCACTGACCGACAGCTCAGGAACCTTTTGGTAAGTGGCGCGCGATGTTTCGTAAGATTTTTCAATCTCACGCTTTCGTTCCTCATCATTGAGGCTTTGAGTGTGTGCGTGTGTATATATATGTGAATGCACATGTGAATGCATGTGAGCTTGTGTGTCATGTGTGCGTGCATTGTGCAATTATGAGTCAAGTTCGATAAACAAGCCAGAAGCCCAGCATGTGAGGATGACAGGTGAATTGACGAGTATGGCATGCACTGCGACACAAATTGAGACAAATTCCTTTCAATAAAAACGAGATGATGCCCATACTCGCTACGTGTACAACAGGTGCCTACCGCTTTTTCTTGGAGAATTTGATTCCCATTTTTTCTTCTTCTCAACATGTCATTGAGGTCGAGAAAGAACACACAAAAATATAGTGCTTTGGGAGTGCTTTTATGTTTGTAGAAGTAAAGTGTTGGTCTTGCCTTTTAGTTCATCCGCATCAGTTGCTAAATTTGGCGGGTAACAGACGTTCGCGCCAAATTTGGACTTGCAAGGCAAAGTATAACGGGCTCTGATCCCGTATGAACTCCGTTACAAAGGTGCGGTCGTGCGGCGCACCGGCATTGAGCGAACTTGACGGGCTCGCATTCGGTGCCACCAGCGCCGGCCCGTGCCGGAAAAATCTGTGACGGTTGGCCAGTCCCGCTTGACTGACAATTGAAAGCAATTGAACTGAACAGCTTTGAATTGACATTGATGACGGCTAACCGTGTTCACTGAGCAGTCTGCCGCCCGTGCCGAATGACTAGTCGGCTACCCGGCGGTCAGTAAATACGACGCCGCCTGACGTCCGGATTAGTCGAAAGCGACAAGATTGGCAAAAGCCAATCTAAAGCCAATCTCCGTCTCAATTGCGGGCCGACTGGGCGACTCGTCGGCTGTTTCGTCACAATGACGTCATGTCTTTCCCTGACGTCCTTCTGGTAAACATCGTGCAGATTTGTATGCAGAAGTATATTTAATAGATTACCTATTACAAGGGCAAGCCACATTCCGTACAAGATTTTGCGCAGCTCATACTGATTGTGTGCGCAGAAGCAACTCATACCGATTGGCTTTGTTTGGTAAGTAGTCCGGAATTCTCCAAAACGTTGTCAGTTTTGGCGAGTTTACAAATCTGAGACGGCATCAAGAAGACTCACCGGTTCGATGCTCCAGTTGAGTCCAATATTAATGTGCTCTTCGGAAACGTAGATAGTATACCAAATTGGGGGAACTGCTTTCAGAAAAGTTTGATTTGGCACCTGCGCAAGATGATGCACACACCGAATTGCGAAAGTTTTGTTGTGTTGTTTTGAGGATAACGGCAAATACGCCTGGCAGTGTATAAAATGGAATCACCGCGTGGCAGCAGAACTGGGAGCACGCGCAAAGTCAGCTTTGCCACTGATGCGGATGCCCCCGTCATAAAGCGCAGCTCTGTCGAGAGGTGTCGGAATCCAGCGTGCGAGGTTTGTGTTGTTTATGTATGTGTGGGGTGTCTCGTCGTGCTGGTTCTCCACATTGATAGCGTTCTGCTGAAAATAATGCACGGAATTGTGTTTTTACAGAAGTATGCAGCTCATATATGTGCCTCGATTCCTAACCATGCATTCTGCTTCAACGCACACTTTTTATCTGCAGGAGATGCGTGACATTGTGGCCGAATTGCGCCTGGACAATAAGAAATGGCAGGCCGAGGTATTACGCTTGCGAGAGCTTCTCACATCACTTGGGCATCCCGACCGCTCAACGCCGTCTCATTCACCGCGAGGTTCATCAGTTTCCTCGCCGTCGATGGAGCGGCGAAAAAGCTTGGCAAAGGATGCAGGTGCGTGTCTTGCCGATTCTTGAAATTCATCTTGACGATTCTTTTTTCTGCAACTTCCGTAGTTCTCATCTATACTTGCACGAATTTTGGATAAATGCGCAGCTTCACTGGTCCACAACGACATTAAGCATAAGTCGGCGGATGCGATAATTAGTTCTCCGTCTGACGTCGCCTCCACATCGTCAACTTTTGCGTCGCCCACGCGCAATCCAACAGAATCGAGCACTCAAGCTGTATCAACAAATGAAGCGCCTGCAGAAAGGCGCCGCTCGTCGTGTACCGGTGTCGACGGCGTGCTTCCGCCCCCGGAGGAACTATTCGAGCGAGTCGATCCGAGGTTTCGGAGTGGATCTGAAGTGAGCGATGGAAGTGTGATCGTGGATGAGGCAATGGAGTCGAAGAAAAACTCGTCACCTTTGACAGACACGGCACCCGACGCAGGGTCGCTGCCGCACGGTCACGCGGACGACGACAGTAATGCGAAAGAGGGTCACTTTGTTAAGGAAATTCGGTCGTTCATGTCCATGTTTGTTGGCTCGCTATTTGATGCGGGACGGTCACTGTCGGAAGAAGACAAGTCCCGTTTCGGCAAGCTGTGCGAGAGTGAGGCAGGGCGGCTGTGGTTTGCGCGCACGCTCGACCGGCACCGATCGAACACCATGCAGGTTGCCGACGTAACGTTTTTCCGGCTGATGCAGTTTGTGTCTGTTGCCTTGAACGAGTGCACGCTGGCGGACGACTTTGGTCCCGCAAAGATTCTCATGAACATGTGCTTTACGTTTTATCGGCTGCACGAAGGAGACGAGCGCGAGTATCTCCATACACAGCTATCCAGCCAGCCCATCTGGCAGTCTCTTCGTTTCTGGCAGGCGGCTTTGTTTAACTCTGTTGCGCACGAGCGCAGTCGCAAACGAGCTATGTCGGGCGGGAACAAGTGGTCGCAACTGAGTGACACACAGCGGGAGGAGAGCATTGTCTCGGACTCCAACATCGTCTTCGGGCAGCTCGGCACGTTCACGGCAAACATGCTATCTCTTGGCGTTCCGCGAGAAGCATGCGAACACTTTCTTGAGAAGATGGCGGTCATCGGCGATCTTGGAGACGAACAAAAGGCTTTGCTTTTCGACAACATTGAGCGGCTATCGCCGCGCGTCCTGCGTATCACACTCGAACGGGACAGACTAATTGGGTTTGGATTCGCATTACGCATCGTGGATGGGGTTGTCAAGGTCTCGAGCGTGTTGCCACTGAGTCCCGCCGCGCGGTGTGGTCGGATGCGCACTGGTGATGTTGTTGTGTCGATCAATGGGCAGTCATGTGATGGGATGATTTCGCAGGCACTTGTCAGGACTGTAAAGGGGCTTGGACATACTGTCACTCTGGAGTTGAAAGACGTCCCCTCTGCACTATCAGATTGACTGCGTGAACTGCGGCGGTGATGGGCTGTGGCCAGGTGCCGGGCTCTCGCGAATCATTTTTTATGTATTATATAAACGATTTATTGTCTGATTTGGTTTGTGTGTTGATCCCAGCGATGACGGCAATGGTATGCGCAGTTCCATCAAGTCCCATGAAGCCCGGCCCGTCCAGCAATTGATCATTACGGATTTCCGATCCTGCTGCAACTGGTTCTGCTAATCTACTCGGCATTTGACTCGGCATGGCTGCTTCTAACAACTACCTATTTAAATACTAATGCAATTCCACTTACCGGAGGGTCAATTGACCAGTAATGTGGCGATCAGCAGTGTAAGTAAACACTTGTCTAGCAACTGTAAATACCATTGGCGTAACAGCAAATAACGCACTCATTGTACTGTAAAGGGTCTGGCAGCGGTTTGCTTTCGGGCGGTTGCAAATCGCGACTGTGCTCTAATCCGCGTTGACCTGCGCTTGTATGAGCCGAATACCATCACTGACTCGTTGTGTTCGTAACTGTCTCTTGCGGTGGCTCGCGGCAGGAGCTAAAGCAAATGCAAGATATGCGTTTGCTTTGGACGGAGTTTATGCGCACAAAAGCAGCTGTTCTCGACAATTCCGGCGACAGACGGTCAAACGGTCGGTTTCGCCATCACGGCCATTTCAAAGACCCAATGAGTGTGTGTGTGTGAGTGAGAGAGACCTTCAGTACTCAAAACGCCTTAGGCCGGGGCCCATCGACTCCAAATGTGTGTGTGAGAGAGAGAGAGAGAGAGAGAGAGAGATGTAGGATTCAAGTCAGTGTCATAGGCGCTGTGCCCATGGACTCCACA
>CALSCR010003567.1:34449-65195 GCA_943704495.1 Pigoraptor chileana | reverse complement strand
CACACACACACACACACACACACACACACACACACACACACACACACACACACACGCACGCACGCACGCACGCATCGTCCACATGCAGAAGCTGGGCAGTAGTTGGCCTCCCTCCATCACACACCTTCGTAATCGGCCGTTCTCACGACACGATACTTGTAAAGTTCCCGCTCGAATTCAGAGCCGTTCATTCTCCACGATGATGACACAACACTCAACGTGCAACTTTGTAAAGTGTTGTGAGGCGATTAGAACTAATCAAATCCTAATTAAATCGTTTGGAATTCAACTGGTCGGCTACGACATCAAATCAAGCCCAATACACTCCCAAAGGTATCAATGAGGCCCAGTGTGTTCATCAGCAGTTGCGGCAGGTCGCATCCTCCACTGTGGTCGTGTTCCGAGTGTCGCAAGCAGTGATCTTGACACAGCGGGAAGGCAAGCGTCCTTGTCACCCAGTTGGCGTTGAGATCACCATGTATAGATGTATGGTACCATAATACTCCTTATATAGATACTAATGGAATTTATGCTCTTTTTATGGACAACGCTGGGTGGGTTGGCGTGACGTCATGGCCCTGTCAGTGTTGGCTACAGCGGTGAAAGTATGTGCCGCAGACAGACACATTATAACACACACGTCCCCACACACGTCCCCACACACGGCACACGCAGTGCTCGCATTTATTTGCACACACACACATACACACACACACACACACACATACGCGCGCGCGCGCATCATAACACACGCAACACGCACACCGTCACCACACAGCGCACCCACAAGCGCCGCAATATGGAGGCGACACCGGCCATGGCTGGGCTGCGCGGAAAGGCAAGCGAGACTGTTGAGACGGTCAAGGCACTGTCCAACGAGACTGTGGAGACGGTCAAGGCCATCTTCAAATCAAAGGACGACTCGCCCGCAAGCTCTGCTCAGAAATGGCGCCCCTCAGTTGTCGGCGAGGCACTGCGGCAATATGCCATGGAGATGCTGCGCGATTCGCTTGGTGCGGATGCGCTTGTCGGAACCGCGGGAATTATTGTCGCAAACGTTGCGCTGAAAAGCCTCGTGTGGCTCTTTGAGGTCTGCGGGACGTTCATAGTCAGCCGTACGACCGTCACGGCGACGTTTGAGAGCGGGGACTCTGCACACGAATGGATTCTCAACTGGCTGGCGATGCACCCGTACACAAAGACGGCGACCGAGGTTGTTGTTTCGTCCCGATGTGAGTGTTCGCAGAGTGTTCGTGCTTTGAATGCAGTGGGACGTTGATGTGCAATGGCATGGAACAAAGCCAACGTGTGTGCATTTTCTCTGTTTGCAAGTGGTATCCCACCGTGCTTTGAAGACAGCTTCATCACGTGGGCTCCAACCACGTTCACTGCTGCGTCTTTCACAATTGCTTCACATGGCCACTGTTTGCACGTCATGTCGCGTGGTGTGTGCTCATGTGACCATGCATTCCGTGCTTGTGCTTTCCAGTGAAGCGTGGTGAAACACTGCAACAAGGATCATCGGGGACTGTGATCGATTTTACGCCGGCACCAGGTATTTATGTGTCCTTGATTGCATGTGGTGTGTACTCTTGCGTGCGTGTCATCAAATTCACTCCCCATGCCCCAAAGGAATGTGAGTGCTGAACTGAACGCGGTGTCGGTGTGCGCGTATGACTCGTTTGTGCTCATGGGCCACTTTGCACTGGTGTAGGGACTCACTTTATTCGAGTCGGTTGCAAGATTGGAATGCTGACGAGGGAACGAAAAAAGAACGAGATTGGCAAGGACAAGGTGGAGAAGATCTCCATCACGCTCCTGGGTCGATCACGTGAGCCAATAGACCTGCTGGTGCGGGATGCCCTCGAGAAGCAGATGGCACGTGATAAGCACCTCACCGTCATTTTCACTGGAGACCAGGTATGTGCCGTCACACACAAACAACAGCACTTTCGTTTATTTGTGTTTGTGCAGTGGAGAGCGCGCCTGCGTGCACTGCCTAATCCATCCCCCTTTGAGGGGCTGCTCACTGCACTGGTGATTCGTCTGATTGCAATCTGTGTGGGCTGCTATGACCGGAAACGGCACGCATGTCTGTGTGCTCACGACACCCGCCCTATTTAAACATTCCCCACACTGCGCGCACATCAACACCCGGCGGCAGTATGGCACGTGGCAGCGGTCACGTGTGCGGCCCATCCGCCCGCTCTCCTCCGTTATTTTGCAGGGCTCCCTTGAAGAAGAACTTTCAGCCGATATCCGCGAGTTTTTCGAGAGTGAGGCCTGGTATCTTGACAGGGGTATACCGTTCCGGAGGTGTGTGGGCTCGTGTGCCTCGCTTCCACTGCATGTGCGATGGTCCTGTCGGTGTGCATTGCGTGTTTGCGGGAACGACTGATCATCGTCGATCACGCGTGTGCTGTGGCCGCAATCGCGTTTGGGGGGGGGGTGCTCCATTCAATTCGGGCGGTTCCGTATCTACACTGGATTAACCCTCACCGCATTGCCGCATTGTGTCATGTTTCCCCCCGACAACCCGACATCCCGCAGAGGTTACCTCCTGTATGGTCCACCTGGCAATGGAAAGACGTCGCTTGTGGCAGCACTTGCGGGATTCATGGGAATCAACATCCACGTGCTCAGCCTGGCAAATCCATCGCTGTCGGACGAAAATGTCATGGATCTGCTCAATGAAACACCGCAACGCTGCGTTCTTCTTCTCGAAGACATTGACCACGCCTTTGCCCGGATGAGTGGTGTGTGCATTGTGTGTGTGTGCGCGCTGTGTGTGTGTGTGTGTGTGTGTGCTTTGTATATAAGCTATGTATTCTTATGGATATATATATATATATGTGTGTGTGTGTGTGTATGTTTGCTTAATGTGCTTCAGATGACTTATTGAGCTATCTCAATTGTGAGATAAGCACACACTGAGATAATGCACGCAGCATTGAATCAATCACTTACACTCTGTGTGTGTGTGTGTGTGTGTGTGTGTGTGTGTGTGTGTGTTCCTGTCATCATGCATCCCTTTAGATGCGGACGGCGGCGAAGGCTCGACTGTTCTGGCATCGTCAAAGGTGACTTTTGCGGGCCTGTTGAACGCGCTTGACGGCGTCGCTGCACAGGAGGGACGGCTGCTCATCCTCACAACCAACCACGCCGAGCGTCTCTCTCCGGTGCTGCTGAGGCCTGGTCGTGTCGGTGGGTTCTATTGCCTGACTTATCTGTCTGTCCATGCATTCGGGGGTGTTGTCTTTTGTGCTAGGGATTCGTGCCAATCAAGTCGGTTTGAGCGCTTTGAATTTGGCTCGCGTGGGGAATTTATCGCCGCTTTTGTGTAATTGCCTTGGTTCCATCTCGCACGCTCCCACTCACCCCCACTCGCCCCCACTCGCCCCCACTCGCACCTGCGACAGACGTGCGTGTGCACATTGGCAATGCGTCGGAATCGCAAATGCGACGTATGTTTTTGCGTTTTTATGGCGCTCACACGGATGTGGATGCATCCACCCTTGCGACTAACTTTGTTGCGGGCCTTCCGGGTGCATCTGAAGCGGGTGCGCGTCTCATATTTGGGGAGCACTCTGACGGAAAGCCGACAACATTGTTCAAGTGCGGCGACGACAGCGTGAAGGGGATCAGTATGGCCCGGCTGCAGGGTGCGTATGCGTGTGTGCATGTGCGTTGTTCGTGTGGCGTGTGTTTGCATGGCGCTTAGTAGTTATTATTTTGAGCGCATTTGCTGTTCTCTTGTGTGTCCTGTGTGCATGATTGTTGGCGTGTGTTGATTGTAGGTACAGATGCTCGCAGGTCAGTGTTTGTGTGCTATACCGATGTGGATGTTGGGTTCCTTCTTGCACGCTGCACGCCTGCCCGGACGAATTCTATCAGTCGTCATCTTTTAATGTACCCCATATGACCTCCATACGTTCACTCACAGGTCACTTTATGAAGTACAAAAGAGATCCCGTCGCTGCCGTCGCAAACAAGTTTGAACTTCTCGGCATCTCTCCGCTGCCGCCACAAGCATCTGCCCAGGAGTAACGCCAGTAACATTTGCCGAGTGAAGTAAAATAAAAATTATGTATGTGTCAGGGATTCGCAATGGCATGGGTCCTTGTTTTGAAAATATATGCGCACTAATATCCACGCCACAAAAAGCAGTGCAATTTTGAGATTGAGAAGCGCAACATTTTGAGTTCAAATGCATGGTTTATAGTGGACTGATAGTTTATGATATTGTGTTGTGTGTTTTAGCTTGTGGAAAGGGGCATTCTGGAGGAGGCACATTTCCACGGGCTCATCAGCCATGTGTGGTTAACCAGAGACAGCAAGAAAAGGAAGCCAGGATTCAAACGGTGTCACGTGAACTGAAGTCGATCAATCCCTCCTGGGAATTGTTTATTGTATTGCAGACAACGCCACCGCAAAATTCACGAAGCACGCGCACATACACACGATAGACGCTCACTCGCACACCCACTCTCACTCGCACACCCATCCTCACACTCACGCGCACACACACGCACACGCACACGCAAACGCATACCGTTCATATTGTACAACACGTTGCAGCCATCACATAAGCGAGGCGGCACATGCGCACAGACGCCAGACGCAAACTAAGTAAGTTCACCATTTCCACACACACAAGGTCATTCATCCGCGGCTGTGTCTCTATCTCATCCATTTCACACAACGCACTGCGCATCTAGATACAGTCACCCGCAGCGGCGTGCCTACTGGTGCCCAGATGGCTCCACACACACACACACGCATGCACACAATGCCTGCGTCGCTTACAATCCCTTGTTGTACGTGAGTGTTTTCACGGGCTTTCCGGTCGTCTTGTTGATGAGGTTGTGGAACTCGGGTTCAAATGACGATGCCGGTGCAGTGACGTACTGAGGGAACGCAGCAATCGCCATTGGCAGGGCAAGAGTCACCGAGCTTGCAATGATGGCTGCGTGTAGATTTGTAATGTGGATAGGTAAGCGGAGCGTTACGTCAGCAGAGCGACTGGGGGTACTGCCAGTACGTGCAGGAACCCACTCGGGCGCCATGACCACACTTTCCAGCACACCAAGACATATAATACATGAACAGATAGCAGATTTCAAGTCAGGTATTTGGTGTTATGGCCATGGAAATTCAAAACAACTCAACACAGTGATTGTGAGAGGGCAGACGCACCCATTTGGAGGGGAATGAGGAGGAGCGGCTTCTGCCTGAAGATGGCAAAGCGGCGCTCCAGGGGCATGAGAAGGAGCGGAGGAAGCGTCATTGGTGGGATGGCGCACAGCACACGTGACACGGCCACCTGTTGATTGAGCGAGGATGCTCTCTGTGAGCACATCGCCCAAATGTGCATTTGATGTGGTACTTACACACACACAGCAGGAGAACACGCGCACACACGCGCACCCACGCACACACACGGGAAGCACACCTGGGAAATCGCATCGAATCCGGCCTTCTTCGATTTGCCGACCGCGTTGCCGTCCTCGTCAAACACAGTGATGCCGTCCCTGTGACGTCGATTATACAAGTCCATTATTAATATGCAGCATGTTTCATTTCGCACTTTATTGCATAGTATGCACGCACACACACGCATACACATGCACACATATAGCCACACTCACGCATACACACACACGACGCACACGCACACACATGATACACACACGCACACACCACAGCCCACCTGATCTCCTTCCCGCGCATGAGAAACACATTTGCGATACCCGCAGCGGCGACAGCAGCAAACGGAATGAGCTTCTTCGCAACACCCCGGAAGCCCGGCGTCGCGGAGTTGACGTCCTTGACGAGATAGTTGAGACCGAGTGCGACGGCACAGGATGTTGAAACAGCCCCAGCATATGCGGCTGTTCATCCGGGGTGAAGGGTAGATACAGATACGGAGGAAACGCTCAGCGAATGGCAAGACACATAGGCACATGCACATGCACTGCAAACAAGAAGACATGCATGCATACGCACTGCTCACAAGACGACAGACACGCGCATTCACTCACACAAGCACGCACACGCACACACATAAACACACATATAATATATATACACACGCATACGGATGCAAACACACGCACGCACACGGATACAAACACACACACACTGACACGTACTGAGAATTTCCTTCATGTCCATCGCCGTTGTCTTGTTTGCGTTGCAATAGTTGAAGCCCACGTTGATGCTCTGGTTGGTCCACTGCCAAAACACAGTGGCACGCACCTGCGCACGACGACATTCCGTTCGATAAAAGAATAGATGAGCGATCTTATCACTCACTGGACACACAAACTATCATGACCACATGGATGAGCGTACTACAGACTCGCTGGGCACACAAACAGTCAAATGACCAAAGCGTTACGCACCGACGGATCGGGAAAGAGCATTCCCGCCGTAACGAGAAGGTTGGTTGGAACAAAGCTCGACATGCGGAAGGGAAGCAAGATCTTGTCCCCGGTGTCCGGATGGATTGTCGAGTCGATGACTGCGCAAACATTGGGATATGTCGGACAATGGATTCAAACGCTCGTGAGCAAGGCGCTCCATGTCTGTTGGCACACGTCTGCCGTTCAACGTGTCACAGGCAATTGATGGATGGCGCGCATTTTGAACGGCCTACCCTTTTTGGCGTCCCACAGCTCGTTCTCGGTCACGCTGACAGACTTGCCCGCCTTGTAATCGGCAACGATTCGCTTCGCAGTTTCGAGTTGCGCATCGGTGACAAAGAGTGTGCGGATATCCGTCACATCTCGAAAGTGCTGAACACGGCCCCAGTATGTGCTCTGGTCGTAACGCGGTTGGTCTGCACGCGGTGTGTGTGTGCGTGTGTATGTACGTATGAATGTGTGTATGTGTGCGTGTGTGTGTGTGTGTTTGTGTATGAGATGATAGAGTCCCAAATGAAAGTTCGATTACATACGAAGATAGCGGGAAGAATCTCAATCGTAAACTTTGCATGCCCTTCTCAAACTCTCATTATACACACATATATGTAAAAACACACACACGCTCACCGAGGTTGACCTTGCCGGGCAGTACTGGCGTGGACTCGGCCATTTTCGGATGAACAAAAAAACAGTGAGAAATGCACGGCCCTATATGCCCTATTCCCTCTCTCACTTTATGCAATCAAAGTGAAGGCCTTTGCAATTAAAAGCACGTGCATGCAATGCATCCAGCAAGTGCGTGCGTGCGGGATGTTCGGGATGTTGTGGGCTGTGCTGTGGCTGCCGAATGATGGTCCACACATTGCTCGGGGGCTCTGAATTGAGCTTCGGCTGTTTTTTGTGACACAAACTGCCAATTCTTTCACATTATTCGCGCCGTGAGTTTAATGTGCCCAGGGGCCTCAATTCACGCACATTTTATCGCACTCTTCAGTCTAATGAGCCACCCCCTCCGTCATCAGCTGACAGGTGGTCCATCCGCCAATCAGAGCACGCGGCTGTCCACTTGGGAGTCCATCACTACCATATATGGGCTGCTGTGGCACTTCACTCTGTCCACTTTGGGGTAATGGAGTCCTTTACTGCCTTATATGGGTTTCTATTGGACTTTATATCGTGTTATGGTGTGGCGAGGCGCACTGCGCAAGTGGAGCACGCCTTAGGGTTGATCTAGGGTTGTGGTGTGACGTGCGGTTGGGGTTAGGTTACGCAGCTGGTTTGTCATCGTCGAACAATGACTCCGCGTAGCACTACTTGTAATCTATCACAAACGACTGCCCATTGCAACCATTTGGCGGCAACATTTAAGTATAACGACAAGGAGTGTGTGCAACTCATATTCCACATTTTAGTGTCATGGCATCCATTATGATGCGACGGCTGTCGGCCGGGGCACGTGTTAATCTCGGTGGTCCTCTACACACAGTCGGCAGGAGGTGCGCACCACACACAATCACCTACACGATTAGTGTGGTCTCTATCTGTTGCAATTGACGGCCTCAATCGACTTGCTTATTTACTCTGCACTCCCATTAATTTCCATTTCCGTGTTGCCGTTCGTGTGCGGCGCAGATGCACTGCTTCACTCACTGGCAAACAGAACCCAAAGACAATGGAATCAAACATTCTCGGATCTTCATGTGAGTTGTTTGTTGTCCGTATTGTGCATTTGGTCAGTTCTGGTCTTCTTTTCCCCTTATGGCCCATGAAGGTACAGATTAACAAAACTGGAGGCATGTATTCTGCGAAACTAGACATCTCACTCTGTTGCGCGTGTCCCTTGCCTCATATCCACCTCAGCCATTAAAGAAGGCGCGACGATTGTTGAGGGGTTCAATCACCAAGGATTCACTGTCGGGGGAATTAAACATATAGGTTCCGTCGCCCTTTTCCCGCGCTTCAGCTTGCTTTGGAAGGTGCGTTTATCGACGATTGTTTGCAGTGCAACGGATTTCTGCTTCATAAGCTTTAACGAATGAATGCGTGTGTATGTGTGAGTGTGCGTGTGTGTGTGAGTGTGAGTATTTATGTGTGTGTGTATGTGTGCAGCATGGATGTGCGTGTGCATGTGTGTGTGCGTGTGCGTGTGCGTGTGTGTGTGTGCGCAGCATGGGTGTGCGTGTGCGTGTGTCTGTGTGCAGCATGGGTGTGTGTGCGCTAACTTGTCTCTTTGGCACGTGGTGACCCGTGGAACAGGTCTCAAAAGTGGCGGATATCAGTGAGGACACGCTCTCCCTCTTCACTAAGTTTGACCCTCCAATTGGTGGGTTTTGCGGTTTAAAGACAGAGTGCTGTGTTGCCCACAGCGGCACTGGGCGCATTCGACCTGTGCACGTCGTGTCGATTGTTGGTCGAATGGTGTTCGCGAAGTGATCTGTCATCTGTCGCTCTATTAGCTCCCACGTGCACATGTGCAGCTTCTGCGAAAATGTACCGTCACTTCTTAAGTCTCACGTACTCTGTATATGTGTGTACATGTATGCGTGTTGTGTTTGTCGTTTGTAATCGCAGAGATTCTAGTTATTGGCACGGGAAGCACTATAGCGCCAATTGACCCAAAGATTAGGGCCTTTCTCACGTCAAAGCGGATCGCCGTTGAAGTGTTGGATACGGTGCGTTCGTTGCGTCATTGCCTCGTCCCTCTTTCTCCCTCGTGTTGTCATTGTGTTCGGGGTCGCACAACAGAGTCGGTGCATATGCTTTGTACTTTAATATGTGTTGTGTTTTTTGAGCTTCACATCGTTGGAAGGGCCTCTGCGCGGGCTGTTTGAGGTTGCAGTGGCAGCACAACACCGATAGGCGCATCAACGCATCGTTTGGTTGTCGGCACATCCATCCAACACATATCCCGACGCACATATGAGAATCAAGCACGTTGGATGGCCCACTGCAACAAGCAGAGAAACAAACAACTGACAAACAAAGCCACCCGCGTGTGTTGCGCAGGGCAATGCATGTGCGACGTTCAACTTTCTCTCTCAAGAGGGGCGTGTGGCCGGCGCAGCACTCATACCCCCAGGCTCACCGAGGCCCGATGATTCCGCGAGCACCTGACGCATGCGGGCTGCAGTTGGATCACGTGAGGGATGGAGTCATTAAAGAAGAAAAGCCGTTTTAAATGCATACCACACGGCACTTGTCCAGACACGTGGCGCACTTTTGTCTCCACAAATGAGCGCCCCACCGATGCACTCGGTACGTGCCGACGCAACGCAGACAGCCACACAGACACACACGCAGGCACACACTCACACACACATACACTCACACTTACCTAGCTGGACACATCGGTCCACGCGCACCCACACTGGTTGGCATGGTCACTTCAAAGGCTCGTGTGCCATTGCGGCATCGCTTGTTGCATCAGTTGCCCCACGCTGGGCGACGGGCGCACAATAAAATCGCACTTTCATGGCGAGATCCCACCGGCATCAAGTATGCCATCCGGGGTGATGACAGCGTCCAGCCGCACATCTTTTGGCGTCGTCGGGATGGAGTCGACAATCTGTGGCGAAAGGGCAAGAGCCACAAGCGATGGCGAGCGTATTCCTCGTGCCGCAAATGATGCGCGCATGGATTCAAAGTACTTGTCATAGTAGCCGGCGCCCCTCCCGAGCCTGTCGCACCCGCGGGTGAATGCAACACCAGGTGTCAAGACAAGGTCCAGCGTACCTCGCGTGACAGGGTCGTCGCGTCCATCGGGAGAAGCCGGCTGCGGGATGTTCCACTTTGTGCGGGGGAGAGAGTGCAGGTCGTCCATGTTGTGCACACGCAGCATTGTCATGTGCGCGCCGTCGTAACGTGGAATGTAACACGCGCGCCCACGCGCAAATATGTCCTGCAGATTTGTTAATGAACGGGTTGGATTGAGTGAGCGGGATATCACTTGTGAGAATAACCGCGGCATCGCATTGGGAGCGTCTGCACTTCAATTCGTTTGGGGGATCGTGCGTGTGCATACCCAATGAACCCCAGTGAAACAGTGTGGCCGTGACACAACGAGCGACTCAAATGTTTTTTCGATTCAGCAGCAAATTTAAGGGCCGATGCCCCACTTGCCTCAATAATCGGCAACGTATCAACCTCGTCGTTGAGGCCCACAAACACGCTTATGTGTTGGCTGTTCAGGTACCATGGCGACGCTTTGAGATGCTGCAACACTCTGTGTGATTCGACGGCGCGTTGTTCGGGTGAAATCGCCCGCAGATTGGAAAGAACAGTTTTGCGGAGTCCCTTTTTCAAGGACGCCATTTCAGGTGCGGCCATGGCGTAACGGGCAATGGTGCGCTCGGAGAGGACAGAAGAAGGATTTCGCAGGCCAAACAATACTTGAATGAACGTCAGACGACTCATCTGATGCACCGCTCAAACAATTGTAAGTCCGCACCCGATTTAGCCTCAGCCCGCCCGTCCCGAATCGTGGGCTAGGGTTGCGATGTGCTTCAGCAATATCAAGTGGCAGAAACACCGGCAGTGATCAAATGTGTTTTGAAGAACGTTGCTTGCACAACTGGCGTGTGGCAGTCAAGGGTAAGCAAGCGAAAATGTATTGCAGGGGCCATTGTGTGGGTCACGCAGCATTGGTCGCAGCACTTCAAATGGCCTGCACACTTTAGTGTTGTCATTGGCACAAATTCGCAACACAATCAGCGGCATCGTCCACTGTGCGACACACAGGGCAATCACTGCATCAGTGTCGGCGAGGACAGCACCGGCTTGACAACCAGCTCCACCCATGCATCACACGGCAGACCGCAGAGCTACAGTACGGCCCTTGGTGCATACCCCAACCCCCAACGGTCATAAACGCATCCCTTGCAACAATGAGCGGCCGTTGTGATTCGAATAGTGGGAATCGACGTCCTTCTTGCCGCCTTAAATGCAAATGGTCGGCGTGAGATTGCCAGAAACAGTCCGCATCGGTGTGCGATGGCCACACGTTCACCCAAGCCATTCAGGCGCCAGCCGATCGTCAGTCGACAGTCGATCGTCAGTCGATAGTCAGTCGATAGTCAGTCAATCGTCAGTCGATAGTCAGTCGACAGTCAGTCGATCGTCAGTCGATAGTCAGTCAATCGTCAGTCGATAGTCAGTCGATAGTCAGTCGATCGTCAGTCGATAGTCAGTCGATCGTCAGTCGATAGTCAGTCGATAGTCAGTCGATAGTCAGTCGATAGTCAGTCGATAGTCAGTCGATAGTCAGTCGATTCAGTCGATGATGCTCAGTCGACGGCATAGTCGAGGCTGACTGTTATTGCATGATTAGTCCGCAGAGCAGTCACAGAGAGGGCTCATCGCGCAGCAGTGGACGCCGACGCACTCAGATTCAGCGGCGTTGACATTCGGAATATGTTTGTGACCATTGCGCTGAACGTGGCAAAGAGCCCCTCGGAGGTGTCCGACGGCAGCAGAAACGTGATGGTGCGCAAATCAACGGCCGCAAACGCAGACGACTCCATCATGAAGCCCTTGACGCACTTGAGGACAAGCTCGGCGCGGCGCAGCTTCCACTGGTCGTTGGTTGCATCCGACGGAAGCGACGTCAGCAGGAGGGGCAGGGTCACGTGGCACACGTCATACTTGGAGGCAAGTGCGAGGACGCCGCGCAGGCCAAGCATCAGTGGCGATCGCGTGCTCAGCAGTGCAGAATTCACTGTGCATCGAATGGGAAAACAACAACATAACCATCACCAACATCACCAACACCAACAACAACAACATCAACATCAACGAATGCCATCAGCACCGGTGTGTCAGTGGCGGTCAGGCGTGTTGGGTTGCTCGAACAGAGCGCGTGGGTGAGTCACTGTGTTGGCGAGTTGGTATGATTCAAACACAAACGCTGCGACTACAAATCGGTGTTGCTGGGTGACAACGGATCCCATCGGCGATGGCGACAATTCGGAGGCAGAGGGGAAAAAAGCAGAGGGGGCCATGTGGTGTGTGCGTGTGTATGCAGTTCATGTGCAGACCGCACGCACCTTCTTTATCCACGACAAGATGAAAGACAACTTGGAATGAGGCAATATTCGAGTGGCGCGTGACGTAGAAATCGCCTGCACAAGGGACGGCGACAGGGCAGCGATGGAGTTATAATTGCATCATGCTACTAGCAAAGTGGTTTGAATGCTACTGCGCATACCAACATACATATTCAAGAATAAACACATAATGCATACACAAAAAACATACACACACACAACACACACGTACACACTCACACTCACACACTCACACACGCTCACACACACACTCACACACTCACACATACACATACTCACATACTTACACTCACATACATTCACACTCGCACACACTACACACACCACGCTCAACACACACCAGGGACGAGCGGCTTGTTGCCCAGCGCAACCTGCACCTGCTGCAATTGAACATCGAATTCGGGAAAGTGGAAATCTGTCGAGCTCTCGCAACACCTCGCAAACTCTGTTGGATGGGTTCATTTGTTTGTTGTTGTTTTTTTTTTGGGTCTTGTTAGCGACAGAAGCAGTTAATGACAGCATTCCCTAACAATGGAGTCTCAATAGAGGCATCCTTCGCACTATTATATATATATGCATATATCAACATTTCCCACACGTCGTGCCCCACGATGGCCATCCTCCCATCACGTGCCAATCCGCAGAGGCAAGTGGGGCAGACATTCGTAGAGAAACATTGGCACACAAATGCCAGAAGCAATTACCACGCGCACACAGACAGGCTTAACAGTGGATAAGACTGACGCCCACACAATCGCCACACACAATCGCCACACACACACAATAAACAATCACCACAAACAATAAATAATTATCACACACAGCCACTCACGGAACAGACACGTATCCCCACGCACCCAGCAAGTTCCCTGTCCCATAGTCCATCGGCGGATCTTCAAGCATCACGGCGCCCGACAGCGCCTTCGAGTAGAGCGAGAGTGATGTCTGCACGCGCTGCACGGGGTCTGTCACAGCACACAGCGACGCGATGCTCTGGGCGCAAAGAAGGCGCAGGTTGTGCATTGTCTTGAGCTGCGTGCCTAGATGCACCGTGAAGCTCTCTTCCTGCATGGGCATCGACTCCTCCCTGATTGACAGCGGATGTGCGACATTCCCCGCCGCATTCGCTTGGGCGGACAAGGCAGGCGACGACCGGCCGCCCTCGTCAGAGTGCCTGCTGCTCACGTGACAGTGCAGTGGAAGGCAGTGATTGTGTGCAGATTGCAAGAGGGGCCATTGGAATTGGGGGCGAACAAAGCAGATCACGTCGGTGAGACCACGTGGGTAAGATCACGTGGGTGCAAGTCGCACTGCTCTGGAGAACAGGCGAGAGAACAAGCGAGAGACAGGTAGAACTGCAGTCTGCATCTACGCTGTGTCCAGGGACTCCATCTTAATAAAACGCAAGCACAAGAGAGACAGCGAAATCAGTGCACCAAACGTCACGTGATGACGGCGCACCTGGAGGGTGAAGTGGTGCGCACTTCCGACGACGAGCTCCGCCTGAACCAACTTAGACGCCCAATGGCACCACCGATGCCCAGGGATGTCTGCAATGCACACGCGCACAACAATGCACACCAGCAGCGACAATGCCGTTAGAACGAGCCAACAAATGGATTGTGCAGAACACGCAAACACATACACACACACGTCACACATACGCACACACAACACATACGCACACACAAAATCCCACACACAAAACATACGCGTGTACAAATGTCACCGCAAGTAGTTGCGGATGGCTGGACAGCATTGCACAGTGGGAGTCACGTGGTGCGAGCAGCACGCGCCGATCCCAATCAGCCCCCTCCACCCATCGTCATTTCCGCGGCCGTCGATGCACACACCTGTGAATTCGACTTTTGCATGGTCGGCGGCGTCGACATCTCGCCCTTCTTCTGTGGCGTCGGTGCGTCCCCGTCCCTTCCCGTGCCACTGCGAGTCGTCTGTGGGCTTAATGGCTCCCTGCCGTGCGAGACTGACGGCCGCGGCGACGGTCTGGACTCCGCGCCCCCTGATGCGGCGACCGCAGCACTCTTCCTGTGCCTCTCCTTCTCTTCGTGCGCAAGAGCGAGAACAAATTCCCGGTAGTCGCGCCGCTGAGTGTCACGCAGCGACGTCAACTCGCTCGCCCACGTCGCCTGCAACATTTGCATGTCCTGATCAAGCACAGGGGCCGACAAGAGATGTGTGTTCAGGTCAGCGTCGTGGGTGCTTTGGCCTTGTACTCCACAAGAAGCGACACACATGCATATTTTATCCACACACACACATATACACACACATAGGCGTACTTGCACTCTGATTTGCAGAGCTGTTTGACGGACGCAGATGAAACCAAACTATTCATTCGATTCAACACACCCATTGAGTAGTCCTAAACTCCACACAGCATTAGTAACGCAACCTACCTCCAAGTGCTTTGCGGAGAGCGCATTGACGTCTCTTTCTGTCGTAGTGGCGCCGATGCCCTTCAGTAAGCGATCCATCTGCTGTTCTTGCCTGCAAACAAGGATGGAGTTTTGTTGAATAGAATGCGAAGGACGAGCGAGTGCGCCATGTACATCACACACGCACATACGCACACACACACACACACACACACACGCACACACACACACGCACGCACACACACGCATACATACACACACACACGCACATACAGACACACTTGACAACAGTAATGCGGCACTGGACGCCGAGGAGGTGGTGCATGACGCCACGTATGCACCTTGCATGCAGATTTGCCACTGCCATATTGCGACCCGACACGAGCTCGCCAACCGCCATTGCGTACGTCTGCTCCAACTGCACCAGCGTCTCGCTGGCCGTCGAGTGAATCAGCACGTGATAGGCCTCGGGGAAGTCCGCCTATAGTCCAGCAACAGAGCCGACCACCACAGAACCAACCACATGCACATGGCAGGAGCATTATGAGAGAGTAAAGACAGGAGCGATGACGTGACAGAGTGTGCGACGCATTCACGCGAATCAAACACATATGGTAATGCTCCAAATTTGCATGCCGACCGTGTTGTGATTGGGGCACTTGGAAGCCGTGCTGCCACAGGTGCACGTCTCACCCAGATGCCTTTCAGTGGGATGCGGCGGTGATGTGCATTCTACTTGCAAGATGTGACAAGACGGTCTCACACAACACAATGGCCACAATTGCGTTATCCGCACCTCACTGGGCGTTGATGTTGGCAGGTATTTTGCGTGCTCTCGGTAGAAGGCCTCGGCCCACTCGGCGACGCAGTTGCGGTCGGCGGCAGCAACTATGCATTACCACACGCACGCACGCATACATTCAACATTAGATGGTATGTGCGCATCACACAGATGGCGTCATTAAGTAAGGACGAGAATTTTGACAGTAACTGCCACTCACAAATGAGGTCGTCCATTTTGCGCAAGGCAAGTTCACTAAGTAATCGCTTCAAGGTGGATGCGATGGCGTCCTCCAAATAGCAAGGAACGTTGTGGTTGCTGATCAGGCGATTGGCGACATCCGTGGGGTCTGGACAGCGCAATATGTGGCAGTCACACAACGCACTGAGTGCGTGAAAGCACAGCCGACTTTCCTAGAATTGCTCACTACGGTGGAGATCGCATTTCAGGTGCAACAATGTTCCACAAACGCGCATTGAAAGTGCATCGACATACCGTCCTTTCGCGTTATGTCAAAAGTAAGCTTGATTGCGCTTGCATCAACCGTGAACAGCAGTGTGACAGAGTGCGACCCTGCTGCGTGTGCACTCTCCCTCACATCAGCAACCGACACATCCATAGTTTGTATGTGAGTGTGTGTGCGCGTGTGTATGTGAGTCGTGCACCAACAGGACACACCAATGCCCTATGAGTCAACGAGCGACAAAAACATATACATATGTGATATAAATATATAGATGTTATTGTTGATTTGCTTCAACGATTACGGCCGGTTTTTTTTTGTGAATGTAAGAATGTGCCTGTGTGATCACGTGAGGGCATCCACATTGGTCACGTGATACGAGCGTCGGCTATTTTTGGCGTGCATGCGCGGATGAATCGAACACAGCAGCCTGTTCTCCACAAATAATAGCCAGTGAAGCCATACACACGCACACGCACACACACGCCGCAACGTTGGTAATATAGCAGCTCCCTCCAGACATAAAGCTCACTTCAAACTATCCGTGATCCAATCACACAACTTCGCTTGCAAAAACTACTAAAGACAATCAGACCAACTTCAGTTTGCATTTTCACTTCTCACACCATGGGCTGCTGTTACTCTGAACCCACGGTACGTTCTCTTGGCAATTGAACCACAAACGTTTGCTCTTTTCGACTCAATTCCTAATTAATTATTTGGTGTTCTTTCGCTTCCTTTGCTTTCCCTTTGCAGTACGTCATCAATGACACCCCTGCGGTCGTATACGGTGGGCATCGGTCACACGAATCACATCAATCTGCGTGAGAGTACCCACGTATCTGCGGCTGAACTAAATTGCGCTATTGTGTTTTGTTTCTTGTATATGCAGCGCCGCCAATGGTCTACGCACAGGCTCCCATGATGGTCGGTGGCCCCGCATACATCGGTGGCCCAATGTACCAACCCTACGGCGGCGGCGCGGTGATCATGGACGGATACGGAGACCGTGTCATCATGGGCGGGGGCTTTGGAACAACAACAACTGTCATGACAGACGGCTACGGCGACGAGCTCATCATCCAGAGGGATGCATTTGGCAATCAGCGTGTCACGGAGGCTATCATGTGGTAGACGAGCTTTCGACTCAAAAAAATCGCTATATCGCTTGCGTTGTACACGTTGGACCGCTCATTCTCTTGTCGAGTGTGAATCGGTGCCTTTCATGTCAAATTACTATGTCGCCTGTAATATACTTCTGACACAAGAAGCCTGTATTGTCAGACACATAAACCACACACGACCAATTGCGCTCTACATTGCAAGCTGATCACGGACACAGCCATCACCCCACACGCATGCGGCTGGACTTGTTCTGTATGTATTCAATGGTCTCATTATTTATGTCCACTGTAATAACAAAGACGATAACTTACTCTGCATCCCTGAAACGGCGCTATTCGCACAGACTGAATACCGGTTGTGGTCGGTCAACCGAAAGCGCGGGCCGGGAGTGGGCAGTGTCGCGCCAATTTAATTTAATATCGCCTCCATTTCGCACTAATTATTCGCATTTTCAATTTAAATACGCCGAGCCGAGTCTGGGAGAGGGGGATCTCCCTCACTGTTTGGCTTCTGCTCTCTTTCTCTGTTGTGTAAACTCTGCGTGAGTGCAATCGACACTGTGTGTGTTGCAGCTCCGTTCTACAAGAACACGCACAAACACACTCAATACCGTATGCGACAGTGGAGTTGGTCCTCAAACTCCTCTTTTCTGTTTTTATTTCACGCACGCTTTCCGGTGTTCCCTGAAATCTTTTCCGATTAAGCGCCAACTGACCCGCAGACTTTCAGTGCATAAGGTGATCGTGAACCAGGCACGTGAGAACATCTCAGAATCGACCGCAGGAGGAAACCGAAGCAAAGCGAAATAAAGAAAAATGGCTGCAAAGACATGCGAAGGGACGGACATATCGACGGCGCAATCGATTGCGTCGTCGCTTCTCACAAATCTCTCGCGGGCGGCGGTCTTCCGTAAGGAGCTGTTCAAGGATATTGACGTCGAGGGAACAAAAGCCGACTTCACAGAATTCCTCAACAACCTCATTGCTTCCAACGTGGAGGCAGACATTGGGGTTGTGCCCTTTCTCGACCGAGAAATGCTGATGTTTGCCGAGAAGAAAAAGACGACGCTGAACAAGATGGCGGGCCGGCTGTCCACCGGCGCCCAGAACCAGAAGGTCAAGGATCTTGCCGTTGAGCTGCGGGCAGAGACATGGCCGCTCGTACAACGCGACAAACTGGCGCGTTCTCTCATCAAACGTTTCGGGCGCGCTGGGACGGACTTTTGCGGGGAGGTGCTGCCAAACGACGACCTTGCGATTAAGCACAAGCTCGAGTGTGGCTTCCGTCCGATTCCGTGCAATAACGATGGCTGCGGAGAGGCCTTTGCGGCGAACCTCGCGCACGCCCACGACGCTCTTTGTCTGTACAAGATCGTCTCGTGCGCGCAGATGTGTCCGCTGGAGCTGCGTCGCATCGACATGCAGTCGCATTTCGACACGACGTGCCCCAACACGGCCGTGCCCTGCTTCTTTGGAGACAGCCTCGGATGCTGTGAGCCGGTGAGTGGCGGCCTGCGTGGAACGCGTGCGTGTGTGTGTGAGTGTGTGTATACGCCGTCTCAATCTCCCTCGGTTCAAGCATGTGACACCCGTCTGTTGTCCACCTGTGCATTTGTCGCCTGGGAAGAGGGCGAACCGGGCTGATCTGGGAGTCACGTGCGCTTTGTTGTGATTCGCATGGGCACGGTGCTCAACGGCACTGACTTGAAGCCTGCAACTCACTTCTCCGCAGTCGCTGTTACTGTCGCTCAACTGTTACTCGTGCTCGCGCTATTATTCTCACTCACCCTCTATCGCTTCTTCTTCACGCAACGGTCACGCATGCATCTCTCTCACCCACCCTCACTCACGCTGTCGCGCACAGGTGACCCGTGGCACATACGACTCGCACCTTAAGGATCGGACTCACCAACATCTCGTCCTTCTCCTTAAGAAGTTCCAGGTGTGAAATTGTTTTATTTTATTTTATTGGGTTTTTATCGCTGTGAGTGTGTTGTTTTTGAAGTGCTGATCCCACCGGTTGTTTTTGCCATTCCACGTGCAGGACCAGCAGCAGGTTGTGACGGCACTCGCGGCCTTCAACGCACGCCTTGCCACCCAGATCGACGCGGTCGTCATGGTATGTCTCGTGCGAGCGCGTGCCTGCTCCGTCTTTTGATGTGTTGTCCCGCTTGCGTGCAGCGTGGTGCTTTGGGTCGGCATTCCTTTGGACTGTCTGCTGCATTGCACCTTGCTATTGAACTGATCAGACAGTCAAAAGCTGCATTGGGGTTCTTTTTAATAGCATCTTTTTTTTTGTGCCAAGTGACTTGATTTGAATGCTGACCCCCGTGTTGTTCGAATTCCGTGTGCCTGCGTCTCCCTGGCAACCGCAGGAGCAAAACGCGGACCGACGCCAGTTTGAGAACTTCAAGAGCGACTATTACAAGCAGCGCGACAATCTGGAGAGCAGCATCAACTCTCTGCGCAAGGACCACGGGACCCACAAGAAGGAGCTGACCCGCATCGGCAAAGTCATCAGCCCGCTCGACAAGAAGTAACGGACCATATCACACTCACACACACACACTGAACTTCGCTCTCTGTCCCTCGCTGTATGTCTCTTGCTTGCTTTCTGTCTTTCGTCCGCTCAGGCGCAGCACACCACCAACACAACTTTGCTATTGCATACACACACAAATTCGCTCTCCCCGCGATGATCGCACGTCTCCTGTTGGTCATATGCCTTAATTGTGAGGCGTTGAGTGAATGGGAATATGTGTTTCATGATCAATACTGTGGTCTTTCTTGAATGAAGTTGGATCACATCTGTTGTGTGCCTCAATACTCCATGGCTTATTATGATATGTCAGGGGCACTGAGGACACCACCCCTGGTTATGTCGCACCTTGTGGCATTGGCTTGCACAAAACCACAGAACTTCATATTCCGATCTGCTTGTTCTACCACCTGAATGTGTTGTGCGCATCTGTACAAATGTTTGAACCCCCCCCCACCAGTCTCACTGATCAGTAATTTACTAGTGCACATATGCATCAGAGTTGCAGTGGCTCTGCCTGCCACAACGCAATTTCAACAGTGATAATGATAAATGATTTTGTAGTTTATGCTTAAGTATGCAACCGCGACGCCATACAAACGCATTCCGTCGCAAAAACATTCCATCGCACACAGCCATGTTTGTGGCAGATAATCTTCCTCGTTACTGCTCGGCGCCCATACACTATGCACCAGACAACAGCAACAGCAACAGCAACCGTTCCAAACACACACACACACACATACACACACAACACACTACAAATAGGCACAGCAGCACTGCAATCAGTGACCCACAAACATATCTCGGACCGGATCCAGCCACGAGACGGGCGGATACCCAACAACCACTGGGATCCACTCATACCGCACTCACAAAGACACACAGAGTGGCGGGATAGACAACAGCAAACGCATGCACAACCAACCAATGCACCAACGCGCCTCAACAATAACAGACACTAAAAGAGAAAGAAAAAGGGGGAAGAAAAAAACAACATACGCAACGCGACACACACGCCCAACAATGTATACAGACAAACAACAACAGCCAACAGCTTGTCGTCCTGTCAGTGGCAAACGCACAGCTTTTGGCAATTGGGGCGCAGTCGCAAGACAGAGGGCGCGGGGGAAAGAAACTGAACAACGTCCGTGCGCACCACGACGGCATCATGTACGCACAGGGCATCGCACCGCATTCTCACTATGTTCACACTCGCACTCGCATCCGCCCGCATCCCAATCCACTCCACTTCACGCACACATGCACGCTTGCGCTTAGTCGAGTGCGGCGGCTCCCGAAATAATTTCGATAAGCTCGCTGGTGATGACGGCCTGGCGCGTGCGGTTGAACGTGAGCGTCAAGCGCTGGATCATCTCGCCTGTGTATGTGTTGGGTGTGGGTGTTGGGTGTGTTGATTGTTAGTGTTGTGCGCTATGCACAGTCTACACGGGTCGTCAAAAAATAATCTCAAATGCGGCACATGCACGTGACTGTGGCACAGGCATGTCAGGGCCTTCCCGTTCCTGTTCAAGCGCTTGGATGCATGTCCACTCAACACCGCAGACGGCACAGTGTTACGCACACACACCACACAGCCACACACACGCCACAATGAAACTAAGGCCGTCGCATGGTGATGAGCTGGAGTGAACATCCGCCACACCAACCCTCGTCGCAGCCGTCCTTCCAATCCAATACATTCCCCAGATCACATGAACACAAACACCGACTAGATTTGACAAACTCTTCGTGACTGTCGTGACCGCCCAAACGGCACCTCAAATCACAGCACACAGGCTCAACCATGCAATACACACACACAAACAAAACACCAACGCACCGGCATTCTTGCTGGCACCGTCCATGGCTGTCATCCTTGCAGAGAGCTCGCTTGCATTCGACTCGAGGAATGCATAGTAAAGGGCATTGGCAAACGTAAACTCCTGGTAGCTCTCGAGGATGTCGTCATCGATCTCGTACGACGTCAGCTCCTCCGCCGTCTGGAGCGTGTTGAGGGACACAACGGGGATGTTCGTCGTCTCGTACGAAATGGCCGTCTTGAAGCGGTTAAAGATGATCTTGGCAGTTTCAAACTCGTAGCCGCTGTTGATGATCTCCTGTGCAATGGCCGACGCCTCGGTAAACGTCGCGGGCTTCTTGCCCACCTCGGTAAAGTGCATAAGAATCTCCTTGGGGAGCGTGCGCTGGATGATCGTCCGCGCCTTGTCGCCCACAATGGCGAGCTTAATGTTGTCTCCCTCCTTGCGGGCGGCAAGCTCAGCCCTCACGTGCTTGCACACAGAGCTGTGGATGGCGCCGCAGAGACCGCGGTCAGACGAAACCACCACGAGCAGGCGGTTCGGCTTGTCTGCATCCGGCTTCAGATGCGTCTTGTCAGACAGCGCTGTCGCACCCACGCCAAGCACGCGGCCAAAGCGGAGATTGCGCTCGGCACGCGCAAACTTGGCCGCTGACACCATCTTCATTGACTTTGTGATCTTCTCCATGTTCTTCACCGACTTGAGACGGGCGCGAATCTCCTTAAGCGTCGCCATTCCACGCTGCTGCTCAACGGGCTGTGCGAGGGCAGCCATCGCGAGCCTGATTGCACACGCATTGTGACGGATTGTAATGGCAAGAATTGCATTTTTTGGACGCA
Organism: Pigoraptor chileana; assembly: GCA_943704495.1. Taxonomy (NCBI): domain Eukaryota; class Filasterea; order Ministeriida; family Capsasporidae; genus Pigoraptor; species Pigoraptor chileana. Next base: position 42,743 of record CALSCR010003567.1, on the reverse strand, counting down.
AGAAAGGAGGATCAAAAAGGGCACAGTGACGAAACAAACAGAAAGCTATATTGCTCATCAACCATGCACACTTCCAAGCCCACTTTCATGCCATTCGCACGAACTTGTTCACCATTGCCGAATAATGCACACAATCAAACCAAACCACACCCAACGCATCAACCGAATCAACAAAACCTAATCTCAAGAGAGCCCAACGGCATTTCTTGCACCACAACAACCAGTGTCTCATACACACGGGCCGTCACGGAGTGTGCTCTGACGCGCACCAACCCATGCGCAACCTAAGCACAACGTCACTTCCTTCTTCGATTTCAGCCACTAGACTATTGTTATGCCACTCCTCCACACGCAATATCATGAGACACAGCCATGACGCCGCTAAAAGAGAGCGCAAAGAGGTAGCAGAAGCCAGGCACATGGTCGCAGCTATTGGGGTACAACCCACGCACAGCCCACACGCAACCAGCGCAGACAATCACCTCGTGGGCTGGAGCCGCGTAGCAAAACGGAGGGACATCATTCTCGATGAGTTGCAGGGGACAACGTACAGAATAGAGTCCCGATAGTGTCAATAGTGCTTGCAATCTTATACGATGCAATAGGTATATAAATCTGGGTAAGATGCAGCACAAAATCAGAGAGGGAGACGCACACACATGCACAGGTCAGTGGGATTTGATACTGGCGCCGCGAAAATAAATAAATTGGCGGTACATTTTGTATACAAAGGCGCATTCTGAATAATTGGCTATTGCTGGGCGTGGGTGGGAGAGTTTACTCTGGATTTACTCTCTGATATCCGCGATTAATTAGCCGAGATGTCGCATACTCTGCCTGTCCATGCCATCGTCATGGAGCCATTGCTCTCTCAGAGAGAGTTAGTGTGAATTGCACGAACAACAACTTGTACAAGAGGCATAGACAGTCCTCTCCGGCAGTATCCATTTGTTTTGAAGGATAGCCGAGAAAATGTCTGGAAGGGAAGGTATGCTGGGCTGCTCTTGTGTGATGTGGGCGTTGTGTGCAATGGCTGAGGTCGTTTGTGTGCGGGAAATGCGTGTGTGACGTTATTCGCTGTCCAGTGCATTCCTGGTCACGGAGGCGCGGAGTTTAAATTGCGAATCAGTGCCGTCTGTGCGTCTGTCTGTGCTGTGTGATGCTTGTTTGCATGCGGTACTGTGTAGAGGCTCGGTCTCAAACCTGTGTGTGGATAATCCTTTTCGGATTTAGTGTGGCTTTCGTGCTCTAATTTGTGCGCGTGTGAACGTGTTTGATTGTCAGGTGGAAAGAAGAAGCCGCTTAAGGCGCCCAAGAAGGACTCCAAGGACCTTGACGAGGTGCGTCATAGCTATGCGCAATAGCTCGTGCCTGTGTGTGTGTATCAATGAGCGCCGTTGTTTTGTGGTTTCGAGTTGTGTGAAGTTGCCTATTGAGGTAGTCACGCTTTTTGCTACATGATGAATAGATCGCTTGTGCTGATTCCTTGTGTTATTGTACATGATGTTCTTCTGGAGTGTTTTTTGTGTGTTTGTATTGTGTGCTTGAGTGAGGCTGGTGTGTTTGATCTGTGTGAGTCTCAATTTCTCCGCTGTTTTGTCACACACAGGATGACCTTGCCTTTAAGGCCAAGCAGAAGGAAGAGCAGAAGAAGCTCCAGGAGATGAAGGAGAAGGCTGCCCAGAAGGGCCCTCTCGGTGGGTTTTGCTCGCTCTGCACACGCACCATGCCTTGCACAGGCTGCCATTATGTGCGTGTTTATCGTGTGATTATTTCATAAGGTCCCCCTGTTGGGAGCTTTCATGTTCGGCCCCATCTCGCCCATTCCTAGTGATGTTTTTCTTTTCACATCGATGGATTCGAAATGTATTTTATTACGATTTGTGGCGAAAGTCTTCGCCTGTATGCAGTGATGATTGATGGATTGCGGCGTGTGCGCAAGTCTCCACGGTTCAAATCAATTCGTACTCACTGTGCCACTCCATTGTCCCTCATGTGTTTTTGTGCGCTCCCGTCTATGCATCCATGCAGTTGGTGGTGGCATCAAGAAGTCGGGCAAGTGAAGGCCGTGTCGTGTGCTTTTTCCTGCCTGCCGCGCCGTCTCTCGTTTGCCTTCTCAGTAAAAGAAGAACGTCTCTCTTTGTGTCTGCGTTGCAAAATTCAAACGTGGAGTCACGTGCAAGCATGCGCAATGGTCGTTGTTGTTGCAAGATCCCTCCTTTTTTCTCACAATGAGGACGGGTATGCATGGGACCTGAAACAGGTGGAGAGGTGCCCCACGCCTTGCACGGCAACCCTACCCCTTCATTATTAACCCTCACCCGTGAGTTGATCCCGGGGAATTTAATTTGGTGTTTCATCAAAATCCGAAAATATTGCGGACTCTGTTTCAGTATAGCATTGTGGCAGCCGAGTGGAATGTGGCTGTGAGCGCATTGTGAAGCTCAAACCCACAGCCTGACTACTACTGAGACGCATGCTGTATGTCACTTTGTCATCTACACACAAGACACACACACCTGAAACAAGGACCACATATATATATAAGAGGGCGCCCTTTCATAGCCCGGCACTCCCCATGTACCCTTGAACTCTGCGTCGCCTGTCGATCCAACGCTCTGCAGCCGTAATAATTTAGCGAAAGCCGGATACTGTGGTACTGGCGCCATTGTGTGAGTCCATATCGGATTGCACTCAAAAATACGACTATTTCTACAGTGGAGGGAACATTGCCACCAACCAAGCCCATAGTCGACATTGTCCTGTTGTGGCTTTGTGGGGATCGCGCCACTCACTTTGCGGCCCTGTGAGCAATAGGTGAAATCTGGCGCCGATTAGACCTCCCACCCCTCGATTAGACCTCCCACCCCTCAATCATGTTCAAGAATGAGTACCAGGGAGGGCCGTCGGTCGAGGTTTTCAGTGCGCAGGGTAGCAATCCCGCCGCAAACTGGAAGCTTGCGGGTGCCCCGGCAATCAAGCGCGTGTTTTCAAGCGACGTGAAGAGCCACGTGTACAATGTGGAGGGAGGAACAACCGTGAAGATGAGCCTGCCAAAGGACGACACCAAGACGCTCTGCCTCACTCAGCGCTTCTTCGTGCTGCAGATCTTCGTGCCGCAGGGCCAGCCGTTTGCAATTGAGCTGGGCGTGTCGGACCTTGGCGGCAGTCGGCGGAGACTGTTCTTGTCGTCGGCGCACACGGAGGTGACCGTCACGCCCCTCCACGCACGCATTCCGCTCGCCCCGCTGCGAAGAGGCGTGTGGCTGAATCTTGCCCTTGATGTCGCATCACTCGTGGCTGACTCGTTTCGCGGGCAGACATATCGCGCCGTTGAGACCATTGTGATTGCCGCCAACTGCCGGCTGAGGAAGATATTCACTATGAAGAACCAGCCCCCCGACGACGACTACCCCGGAGGCGGTCCGTCCACGGCAACCGTCGAGGTCGTGCCCCGCGCGTATGCCTTACATCCTGACGTGCACGTGGCGACAGTGGTGCGTGCTGAATGCGTGTTGTAATTGTGGTCTGTTAGATTGTGTGGCCTGGTTCTAATGCTGAGCCTGCCAGGAAAGTGCTGCAACCGCTGCTCGCGCATCACACACACTCGCGCACCATCGTAGATATTTTCCCATCCCAAATGACCCGATGCATGCACTCACTTTTGTCCGCACTCAACCCAACCGAACCCAACCTAACCCTAAGCTAACCCAACGGCGCAGGTTCTGACCATGCATCGTATACACGAGGCGTGTGCACGGGGCCCCGACGGCGCCCGGAAGCCGTCCCTCGTCTCCCCCGACGACCACCACTCGCGCGGTACGCCGACTGACGACCCGCTCATGCTATCCTCGGCGTCGCAGGGCTCGATGGCCGCCCGCAAGCCGCTCAAGGGTGCCCCGTCGTCGGCCACGGCCTCATCGAGCGCCGCAGCAAGAGAGGCGTCGCGCACAGCACATGCGGCGGGGAAGGACTCCGTGGATCAGGGGTGTGTATGCGATGTGGCAGCGCTGTCCTGGTGTGTTCATGATGTTGAAATGGATTGTGTCGCTTCACCCACATTGAAGCCGATGGGGTCTGTGCATAGCCAGTGCTCACTATTCGACTGCGCTCACATCGTCCAATGTGGTGCATCGATTTGCCGCACCCAATAGGAGCGCCGGCGCGTCGGTAACTGCCCAGCAACGATCAAGTCGGCTTGCGCAGGCACGCGCTCGGTCACGTGAGAGTCTGGCCAACGCTGCAGCCCACCGCAGCACATCCGCAACGTCGAGCAACGGAGATCTCCAAGAAATTGTAATTCCAAACGGCGCCACAACGGCGTCATCTGCCGCTGCTGGTGGCGCCGGAGCAAAGCGTCCGACGTCGGCACGGAGGCTGTCGGATGCAGGGAAGAACGGCAAGCGCTCTTCGTCGCCGTCCAAGGCCGTGAGTGGCGCAACGGCAGCAGACGATGGGCCGCTTCCCTCTGCGTCGGTGTTTGCGTCGCGCGGTAGTAACAATGGTATGCGGCGGTCTGTTACGTCGTCACAGCGGGGGTCGGGGGATTCGGGACGATCGGCGGCGTCGCGGAGTAGCGGTGGGGCGGCCGTCGCAAAGGGTGCTGGGCCCGACGAGGACAGGGGAAGCGTGTATCTATACTCGTCGCACCCACACGCTCCGCCCCCGCGCAACATATCGCCCGGCACTCGGCAGGCTTCGATTGAAGGGCGATCGCGATCGCGCCCACCGTCAGAGTCTCTTGAGGATGGCGTTGGTATGCGCCGCGACCTGGACGACAACGACTTTAGTGCCGGGTCGGGTGACGAGACGCGTGCGTCGCGGGACTCCGGAATATCAGTCGCAACGAATGCGGGTGGGACTGCGACTGCAAGCGCACACGGACAGCCGCAAGCACAGGCACAACCACTGCACATGCAGAAAGCAGCGAGGGGTAAGACGCCCACGCAGAGGGATGCCCGCGTGCTCGTGGACGAATCGTGCTCGCCGATCCCGTCGCGGACGCAGGGAGCGTCGGGCGCGGGGGCGTCGAAGAAGTACGACGCGTTCCGGTACCAGTCGAACCCGAATCCCGCGCTCAAAAGTGCAGCGGGGAACGGCTTTCCGTCGGGCCGGTCATCCCGGCAGCAGGCGCGCCCAAGTAGCAAGGCCTCGATTGCTTCTGTCGCATCGTACGTGCCGCAGCGGGACAACGACGACGGCGACCAGTACGATTCCGACGGCGGGCTGCGGGCGTCGTTCTTTGCGGGCTCGTCGGTGGCGTCGTCGATGGCGCTCAACGGCAGCCACGGCAGTCTCGGAAACGCGCTTCTGGCGGGCCACCTGCCGCGCGCGGGGCGGCTCGCCCCAAAGTCACGTGGGGCTGCCAACGAATCGAGGGCTTCACACCGCAGCTCGCGCACAAATGCATCAAGTGACGAGGATGGTGGAGGTGGGCTATGTTTGGGTGTGTGTTTGTGTTTGTGTATTTGCTTTATCAATTAAATGTCACCGTATTCGGGTTATGCTCTCTTCCGCGAGTGCATTGCCCACTCTCTGATTTGTGTCTCTGTATTCCCTGCTCAACTCTGTCCCACGGCGTTAACACAGATGGGCGCACATCGAGGGATGATGACGAAACGGGCCACTTTTTCGAAAATTCGCCTCTAGTCACTCTCAATGATCATGGTGAGTTTGTCTGTGCCAATGTCAATGCATGTATTTATGGCACGGTCCATGTTCTGTTGTGAATATTAGTTCTACACATGTGCTTTTGTACTGTGTTGCGCCTGACAAGACAGTGTCTATCTCCGTCTCACATGCACATCTACTTTACTTTCACTGTCAGGTGACGATGAGTGGTCGCACCGCCGGCACCATATGGCGTCGGGACCCGCCCACACGGACGACGGCGACTACGGCGATGGGGATACTGAGCGCGGGGACGGCAGCTTCAGTCCGCCCGTTGTGCCCCCGAGTGCGCGTCTGCAGTCGCAGCACTCTATCTATGGTGACGAAGACGAGCACCAGCGGAGCCTGGGTCACAGGTGCGCCTTCGTAATTCGTGTTTGTAATTGCCACTTTGTGGTGTTTCTCTCGTTTGTTACTATTCCCATTCCAATGTGTGTTCTTCACAATCGGCTCGTTGAGGTTTGTGGGGCACTCTAACACTCGTGCACTCACGGGGCTTTTTTCTTTTTGGATTATTCATATTTGCAGCGGAAAGCTGTCCAACTTTGGCGGCGGTGACGGCGGGGAAGGGTCGTCGGAGGAAGAGCTGGACCTTCTCTACGACCCAATGCTCAACTGCTACTACGATCCCCGTACCAACAAGTACTACGAGCTCGCTTGAGGGAACGTCGACAGTTATGTATGTGTGCGTTGGCTGTCGGCGGTCAGAGGGCGGCTGCGTTGCCATGTCTGCGCAGTGTAGAAGCACAGGGACGCGGGGCGAGTTGATCCTCCCCGCCAATCCCTAATTCCCAATCCCCAATCCCCGATACCCAGTCCCCATGTGATGCAGTGTTGTGCTGACTGCCCTGTATGCCACGGTGTTCAGGCGGGCGTCGCTGTCACTGCTGAACAGAAGTGCGGCCGAATAGACTGAGTATGCCTGCCGCTGTGATAATGCACGCCCGTCGGCTTCGTCGTGCACTCATTCTCTGTCAGGGCTTTGTGGTCATCCGCTGCTGTCGCGCCTTGCTGTAGCATTACTCGACTCGTTGTTCGGTGCACACAAAATGGCACAATTAACGAAGGCCCCTCAGATATTACTGCCACAGTCCAACCTATGCAGTCCATCTACTATACTACGGCACATATGCACAGATATGGAAAAGGCGATGCACAGTAGAGTGACGACAGCATCATTGCGCATTTTAATACGAGTCATAGTGGTTCACGCGGTAGAGGAGAGCCTTTCCTCGGTCGTTGCCAATGGAAGCAAATCCGCCGTGTGGACTGAACGCAAAGCTGTTGGCGTAGTGGATCGGGGTGGACGCCGTCGGCCAGTTGGCAAACACCGATAGCGAAGGCACGTGCGCCTGCAGTGATGGTTGCCCGCCGCCGGTTGAGTGTGGGACACACAAAGGATGCAACATAAACCAGAGTAAAAAGGAGAAAAAAATACATGAACTGACAGTCCAGCGGACCCAAACCAATTGTTTCGCGCACATGCTGCGCAGACACCAATGTGACAAATGCACAGCCACCGCAGCCAAACACTCAGACCCGAACAGCCACACCGCAGCAGACACAACAACAGTGCCAAAGCACAAGATACAAACACACACACACACACACACACACATATATATATATATATATATATAATATATATATATATAACAGATTGCTCGGAAATGAATACACACCACCCGAAACGCGTCCTTCTTGTATTGGCTGGAGAATCCCAGGATCTGATCATCCCAGTTGAACTCGACCTGGACGACAGACACACATATAAGAGATGGTGAGTGAGAAACAATAATGTCGAACAATACAACACAGGGGCGCGGAGACACAAGCATAGACACATTACAAAGATGCACAAATCGGAGGCAGGAATGCACGCCAAACGGACCACAACATAATAGAAGTGCAACATTTCAACACTCAGCAGCAAATAAAATTGAAGCAATTAAAATTTTACAGCTCCTCTAAACCAGGTGGGGATAGGGTCAAATACAGACGGACACGGGACACACAATATGCGCACTGCTGCATTGACACACGAAGGACAACCGACCCGCACGACATGCAAAGGATGCAACACGCACATGATGAGTGCGAGAGTTGAGAACCCACCTGGTCAATTGTTGTCGTGAGATTCATGAAGGCCTTGATGGGGCGCGGGGTCGGGACAATGAGTGCAGCCGCATCGTACAGATTAACAACACCGGCAGAGCTTCTGTTGGGCGCGCGAGAGTGCATTCGTCAGTCACCCGTTGCCACGCGGTTGATGGCGAGTGGTTTTATCGCAACAACGCAACAGGAAGCAACACACCAGAGTGACGCCAGGGAACACACACCAGTCACTACAGTGAACACACCAGAGTGACGCCAGCGAATACACAGAAAGTGACGCCAGTGAACACACACCAGAGTGACGCCAGTGAATACACACCAGTCACTACAGTGAACACACCAGAGTGACGCCAGCGAATACACAGAAAGTGACGCCAGTGAACACACACCAGAGTGACGCCAGTGAATACACACCAGTCACTACAGTGAACACACCAGAGTGACGCCAGCGAATACACAGAAAGTGACGCCAGTGAACACACACCAGAGTGACGCCAGTGAATACACAG